>JASVEL010002462.1:0-141623 GCA_032618575.1 Nicotiana noctiflora | reverse complement strand
TTATCACCAGTGCGGTGCGTTATAATCGAAATGGTCGTTGGAGCCAATAATGAATGTGAGTATATGTGATTTTAGTTGATTAGAAAGGTAATACCGAGATTTGGGTCCGAAGTCTGTTGTGGTATCAGTTAAAAGTGAAATGGATTCATGAATGGTTGACCTGAGAGATGGGTTCGATATATCGCGTGTTTGGTTGCCGTGGGCATGATATGAAGGTGTTGGAACAAGACTCTATCTAATGGAAAAGGTTTTTCAGCTAGTATTTGGTGATTGTGGCCAGTTGTTGTGATTAGAGACTATCGTCTCGAGTGATTGGGTTGTGTGATACATCATATGATCTCACCCGGAGTGGTGAGTATGGCTTATTGCAGTGGATTCTAGTGTATCCTGAGTACAGGAATGGGATTTGCAATTGTTATATGATTTCAGAAAGTACAATGTGATTTATGGTTCAGATGGGCTGTGAAATTTTGATTATATGGTGTTTTCGGACTTGCGTGAGATAGGGTGACGTATGATCGCCCGAATATATGCTTGGTAAGGTCATTCAGCTATTGGGTTGCTTCTGGTACAACTCTGAGTCCGCTCGAGGACGAGCGTTTGTTTAAGTTGGGGAGAATGTGACGACCCGGCCCGTCGTTACGGGAATTACCACCCCGTTACCTTGCATTTACATATATTATGCTTTTAAAATAGTATTAGAGTATATCGGGTGAGTTAGGAGTGATTTGGATTGAAAATGAAACAAATAGCATGTTTGAAGAAAGCTTGAATATGAAAAGTCAACTAAGAGTTGACTATTGAGTTAGAGTGCTCGGAACCGGATTCTGATGATTCGACTAGTTCCGGGGGATCATTTATGACTTAGGAGAACAATCGGAATTGAATTCGGAGGTCCGGTGTAGTTTTAAGCTTGAATTGGCGAATGTTAAATTTTGGTGAAAACCGGATGGTAGGTGATATTTTGATCCGGGGGTCGGAATAGAATTCCGACAATTTCTGTAGCTTCGCTATGTGATTTTGGATATGTCTGCAAATTTTCAGGTCATTCGGACATCGTTTGATCGGGTTTTGGATTGAATGTTAGTTTTGAAAGTTTTGAAGAAACTTAGGCTTGAATCCGTGGTTAATTGGTGATTTTGATGTTTAAGATGATGTTTTTATGATTGGAACAAGTTCGTATCGTGTTTTGGAGTATGTTGGTGGTTTTTGTTGGGGTCCGGGGGCCTCGGGGTGAATCCGGACCATCATCTGGCAGTTTGAAACATGAAAAATTCTGCAGAAAATTGCAGATCACTGGGCAGAAATTAAGCCATCGCGTTCGCGAGGGCAAGGCCCGCGTTCGTGTAGGCTGGGAGGATCAATGCATCGCGTTCGCGATCAGGCGCGTCGCGTTCGCGAAGGCCAAAAGCTTTGTGCTTCGCGATCGCGTTCCTGAGGTCGCGTTCGCGTTGGTCTGAGGGAGATAAGCTTCGCGTTCGCGTGACTGGGAGTCGCGAACGCGTAGAAGGATTTTGGGCGACTGGGATGTTTGTTCATCGCGAACGCGTGGGAATTGTCGCGTTCGCGTAGAGTAACTGGAAGCCAAGCACCGCGAACGCGTGAAGACCATCGCGAACGCGTAGAGCAAATTGCTCCGGCAGTGAGTTTAATTACAGAACATTTCACATACGGGTTTCATTCATGAACCCTCCATTTTTGAGTTCCAAGAGAAGAAATTGACGGGAGATTGCTCTGGGAAATCATCGGGGTTTCGTCGGAGGTAAGTTTATGGCTTAATTACATCATTTTTACATGAAATCCTTGGTTAATTCCCTGTAAATGGAAGATTAATTGTGGGTTTGAGCCCTAAGCCTAAATTGAAGAAAAACACCGATTTGAGTGGGCAAACGGAGTCCGATTTTGGTAAATTTTATATGTATGGACTCGTGGCGAGACGAGGGTTCCAGAAATGTGAATTTTGTAAATTTTCGGAATGTGGGCCCGGGGCTCGGGTTTTGGCAACTTTGGGAATTTTGATGTAAATTGAGTTATTTCGAATGGGTTGTGTTTAATTAGCCTATATTGATGTATTCTCATTGATTTTGAGCAGATTCGGCATTCAAGGTGATTGAATTGCGAGGCGAGCTCAAGGCGGATTAAGGCTTCTATCGGATCGAGGTGAGTGGTGGTAGTAAATAATGTACTGAGGGTTTGAAACCCCGTACTTGCACTTTACAGCGCTATGTAGAGATGAGACACGCGTCATGTGACGAGCGTGGTGGCATTGGGATTTGGGGATTGGACTTGGTCCTTCCCGACTAATAGTATACTGTGTATTATGACCGATAATGAGATCATAAATGTGTAGTTGGGCTAATAGCCATGTTTGGGGCCTTGTGCCGATCTGTAGAGCATTAGGGAACCTATAGAGCTAGGTGACCCTTATATCGTGTTAGATACATAAACTCAGCCGTAGTTATAACTGTATAGCATATCATGAGCCAGTACTAGATGTGTACTTGGAGGTAGACATAGGGTGGAATTCCTTATTCTAGGTGAGTGAGCCTGAGAGGCCAGGTCTATATTGACTGGGATAGGGTCGAGGACCTATTGCGAGGTATTATATATATATATACCTATATTGGATCGGGCTGCACGCCGCAGCAGTATATATATTGGATCGGACTGCACGCCGCAGTAATATACATGTGGGACGGACTGCACGCCGCAGTATTATTGCGCTTGGGTTGTAGGAGCCCCTTCGGAGTCTGAGTCTGCACACATTCCAGTGAGCGCGGTATTATAATATTATATGTATATATATATAATTTGGATCGGACTGTACGCCGCAGTAATATATGGTGGACCTGGCTGCACGCCACAGTATCATAGCGCTTGGGCCTAAGGAGCCCCTCCGAAGTCTGCACACACCCCCAGTGAGCGCCGTCGACGTTAAATGGCTGCACGCGGCAGCGGTATATGTATTGGAGCGGGCTGCACGCCGCAGCATTATACTTATTGATATTCATATATATACTAAAATACTGATATGATATAGACATATGTATATGTCTCCATATATTGAGATAGTTGTATACCGTAGTGGTATGAGTGAGAATGTGGTCAGTGTGGGACCTAGATGGCATAGATGTGGACTGGATATTGGGGGTATTCATTATAGTGATGACTTACCCGTGAGGTTACCCTTAGAACTGTATAGTGATAGTACAGGTGTTCTCACTTCCAGTCGTTGTTTATTATTGTTACTCACTGAGTTGAAATATACTCACCCCACTCCCCCGTATTTTTGTGTGTGCAGATATACATGATTAGGAGGGCAGTTGAGCTATCGCAACCGTTTGTGTTATCGCCATTCTATGGAGACTTCGAGGTAGCTGCCGACGTCCGCAGGACCCGATATTCCCTCATACTGTCTCTTGATTTATGTATTGATTATTTCTTTCCGCTCCGATCTTTGGTTGTAAACCTTATTACACTTACGTTCTTTAGAGGCTCATGACTCTTGACCCTTCGGTCTGAGGGAGTTAATATGTTTTGGGACTTGGTTCCCTGTTTGATACATTTATATCACTGTTGCTTATGACTTGATATGCTTAAATGGCCTAAAGAGAGCTTCTAGCCCCGTTATTGTTATTGATTGATCAGGCTGGCTTAGCAATGTGCTAGGCGCCATCACGACCGGATTTGGGGTCGTGACAATAATGTGTAATATTATATAAATATTACTTGTGATGTTCAATTGTTACTTTAACTACTACATATTTATATCTTATTATGTTGATAAGTTATATTTTTAATTTCATAATTATATAATTAGATGTAATAACTTGAAATTACAATACCGCTAATATTAAGATAATTTTTAATTACCTAGTTTCTTTGCACTAATTTTTAGGAGGGTAATCATGAGTTTAGAATAAGTTTTCCCTCCAAACTTTCCCCCTCTAAATTTTTTGGCAAAAATCAAAGCTTTAATTTAGAGAGATTAGAGGAGAAAGAAAACCCTTCCACTACATATCAAAAGAGAGTTAAAAGTCAATTAAGGCACTCTCTCTTTAGCTATTTCCGCCGCGTGATCAAATTTCATCTTCCACAATTTTAGTACCCAATATAAGTTCATACTTCATACCAACAGGGTGTATGAAATCTATGCCGCTGCGATCTAAGTTCCTCGCCGCCCAAAACATAACTGGCAAAGGTAAGGAGCTCTTCGAAATTTTTATCTTCTGGGTAGGTATTATGCATTTTGGTTCTCCCATACACGGTGGATTGTTTGATGGTGTATTGGTCTAGGATTTATTGTGGGTTTCCATTATTTTTTATTTTTCTGTAAAAGGCTATAGATTACTTCAAATACTCTACAATTTAGCATTTCTATCTCGATTTAGACATTGTTTTGATGATATAATAGTTGGTAATTTCTGAAATTTCTATTCACTTTAGTTTCAGTTTTCTCTTTTATTTTTGTGCTCTTTGTGTAATGGGTGAATGCAATTGTCTCATTTCTTACGCTTATTTTCTGATTTGTAGTATAATAAATTAGACTATGTTGGAGGTTGATCTTGTATGACATTATTTTTCAACTATGACTAATAAAGGATTATTGATCAATCAAATTGTGAAAAGTCGAATAATACTCTTAAGAAATGATTAAATCAGCCTCTGATAAGAATTTAAAAGTAAGAAGTTAATTTGGACTTCCATAAATTTTTTTGGTAGTTGTTTACAAATACACAAAGATATGCTTTTCTTTAATACCATTCTTATCAGTTGTTCTTTGTCCTCTAAGATTATTGTCTCTCCATCTTATATAATATTGCTGTCCCTGTTGCATTTACTATTCGCTTTCTCTTCTTTTTTTTTTCCAATGAAGTGTATTCACATTTTCTTCTTGTGAACAGTATTGTTCAGGATAGCTGGGTTGACTTAAATTGTACACTAATCGAGAAACACAATTAGGACTAGATTTAATGTGTTGTATCATTTCATTTCTGAATTTTAACCTCTATAGTGTATCTAACAAAATTAAGTTCTTTATAGTTGGACAAAGTTACTTCTATCTGTGCTGAATTGAAGTGGCTCATTATTATTGCCAAATTATGATGACAAATACTGAGGTATTGGTTCTACGTACGATATCAAGTAAGTATTGTTAAGCTCTATCACTAAGTGGTATATGCCAATGTTAGTCAATAATATTGCTATTTCCGTTGTTTAAATCAAAGTTGCTGGAACTAGCTAGCAAGAAGAGCAAGTACCCATTATCCAGAGCTACGACCAATAGAGCATTCTCTCTTTGAAGGTTAGTTAGCTTACTGATTGTTATATTATTCTTTAAATTCATTAAAGTATCACCCTAATTATCAGGAGAAAAGTAAGTATTATTATCCCTTGCTACAAACGAGTAAGAAGTAATCTTTGGTCCTACTTTAGGAAGCCTCTGATCAATGGATCTTCTGATATTTAGACAATCAAGAGCCCTAAGTACTGTGTTTTTAAAAAAATTGTTTGATTCAAAGTCTTGGCTATTATTGTCACACTTTAAAGCAGATATCAACTATAATGTACGATCCACTCTCCTGGTTCATTAAGTCCTTAGAAATGCCAAATGAATCACATCTTGCATTGACAAATAGCTCAAAGATTTACAATAAAAAGTGTCAATGTAAAGTTATGTGAGAGGGATGTCTAGAAGTTCTAAAATTTCAATGTTGTCCCAAAAATCATATAATTTTTTTTTATATATTACATCCAAATTATCAGATGGTTATATTGACTTTTCATATGGGATTTTAGGTTCTTAAGTTGAAGAATCAAGAAAGAAATGGATTGTAAGCTATCAAAGTTGGATATATGATGAGTATAAATTTAGAAGGATATTTGTTGTTCATCCAGCTTTAACTTTCTACCCCTAGCATAAGGGTAAGGTATACATACACACTACCCTCATGAGACTCCACTTGTGAGATTGTACTTAATTTTTTATTATTATTATTATTGTATACAATCAATTCTAGAAAATATGTGATTTCTTTAAGGAAAACTTCATATGACAAGTAAACTTTAGCGTTTTCATGTTGACATAATTCCACCATTTTCTTAACTTTTTTTTTTTTTGAATTGCTATTGCAGCTTATGGAGGAGCAGAGAAAGCATCCAAATCGATTGAGACATGAGTGACTATTTATTTCTCTTGTAAAAGTATATTGATATGTTTGAGTAGAGCAACCTTTTTATATTTTAATTTATTTTGAATGATATTGTTGAACCTTTAGTTATGTCTTCTTGCTAATGTATTGCATTTCTTAAAATAAACTAAAATTCTCTATGTATTTTATATTGCATTTATTAAAACAACTGAAATATTTGCTGTAGTTCTCTACAAATAAAAGCATTGATTCTTAGTTACAATATATAAATTTGTGGTTATCAATGTTTGTGGAAAATTCTTTAATATGTAGCTATGAATTTTTTTAATTTATAGCTAAACATATATAAACTTGCCACCAAAAAGAATATGGCTATACATTTTCACTTTCTATAACAAATAAAGAAAATCTTTTGCTACAATTCTATATATCTCATGGCAAAAAACGTTAAATCTTAGCTACCAAAAAAATGTCTGTGGCAAAAACATCAACTCATAGCTACGGACTTTGAATTTGTAGCTAAACAAACCCACTATTGCCACGAAATTAAACCATACAAGTAGCCACAAAATCTGAATTTGCGTGGCAAAGAAGTTATATCTTTTGCTACAAGACAATATGTGTGGCTACAATATAAAGATAGCTACAAGTATTGTTTGTCGTGGCAAAAGAATGAAATAATTTGCTATGAGTATCTTTTTTGGTGGCAAAAGACTTTTATCATTGTAGCTACAATACCAAAAATGTTGTAGCAATAAGTATTAGACCGTAGCCACGGACCATATAAAGTCCGAAGCTAACTTTTAGCTACGCTACATTTTGCTATGAATGCTACGAAAATATTTTTTGTGGCTAAAGTGTTTAGCCACAAAAAATTTCATATTTAGCTACGATATATTTCGTAGCAATATATGCATAATCTTGTAGTGATAGTATTCCCCTGAATTCAGATTATATTGCTTTCAATGGTAATTATGATAAGGAGATCCTCCTCCTCAAAGCATTAGTTCCAAATTAAGGGTAGCTTTAGTTGTTCATAACTCTATTAGGGCTGGTCTCTTGATATGTAAATCTTCTCATCACTAATTACTCATTCCCCAAATTATTTTTAAAAATTTCTTAAAATGCTATCATTATTATGGATGTTATGGTAAATACGTGCTTTATTTATTATTTCTAAAGGGCCATGCCAAGTCCATTGTAAATTAATAAAAATGAACGAAGAAAGTAATTATTAACAAAGTGACTCTATAAAGATTTTCATATTATTTGTGCAATTTAACATGTTATATAAAATTGTTAAATTACTATATTTTCTTGCTTATCATATAATGTTGGACATAAATAGCGACCTTTTGTTACGAATTAAGTTAACCCAAAGGTGTAATCGGTTGACAGTGTAAAAAACTTAAAAAGTCATCGCGAAATCTTCTAGAAGCTTTGCATTATACCCGCCCAATGATAAGCTTCGTCAACTGCTTAACTTCACAGAATCACAATGAAGGTACATATTACTATGGTTGCAGACTTGCATGGAATACATTATTTTAGTCAAACGCTACCCAAAAGAAGTACAATTCTTTTTTCTTTTTCTTTTTCTTTTTTTCCTTTTATCATTGCCATATACATATATGCTGCTTAATTAAGAACATTCACCAATAATTAAACTCAACTTAAAAAGGATATTGAATTAATTAACAGAATTTGAAAACCCATTGTGTTAGACTTTGTCAAATCAGCAAAGTCAGGTAATTAGAAACAAAAGATCTTTAGCTCTTGTTACCCTTGTTAAAGGAAATTAAATGAGTCATTTTCAGCTGAATTTATGATATTTTGCTTCTCTAAATCACTTGGTACTTTAATTTAATTTGGAGTGTGAGTTTAACGATCTTTACTCACTCCTTTCATCCAACGCTAAAGTTCCTTTGGGAATTTTGTAACACCATATATAATGCTTTTATAATATGGATGAACCACTTAAGAAAGGAGGAAAAAAAAATATAATGTGAGATTTGTTCTCTTTTTCTTTGAGTAAATAACTTAACATTCAATCAATTATATGTATATATGTAATACCTAGTTTGACGGATAGATCATAAATTCACTGTTCATGTGCCCCATATATTTGCGTATATAAATCCGCCTCGTAACAATGACATATTAACTACGGTAAAGAGCTTTTTTAATTGTTTGAAGTTAAATTTCGCATCAAGAATTCAAACTTTCAAAGTAAATCTCAAGAGACTACCAATAAATGTTAATCAATGCTTTGATTTCACACTAAACACGTATCCTACTTGATTGAAGATTGATTTTTATGTCGTACTCATTGAATCCTGTCTTCTTATTTCTCCAGACTACCAAATCTCTGCGATGCCTTTGTTTTATTGGGAGAAAGTCACTTGAAGATTAAGTGACAAAATTACAGTAATTGGTTAGTGAATTTGATTGATTACAAATAATTGAGGACTATAAAGCATTGGGCTTCAAAGACTTTAAAGATTTGGTTTTAAAGTTTAAAAGTGTGAATTGAAAATGATGAAAAATAAAATAGAGGGAAATGAAAATTTGAGTGAAGTGAGCTTTTGTCTTGAATTTTGTCTCTCATTGGTGATGAACAACTACATTTGTTTATATATATATAGAATCACTTCTTAAAGCTCTTAAAAGAAGTCGAAGAGAATGAACTCTCGCGTCATTGTCGTCGCTTGTTTGGCTCGCTTGGGATTTGGATCGATCGAGAAAATTATTTTTGAATAGACACCTTTTCCAGAACAAACATCACACTTCTTCCAATAATTGCCTATAAACTATGAGGCATGGCTTCGTTTTTAATACACTGAAAAATTACATAACTTCCTTCTTCCTGAAAATACTTCTAATTCGCAGTCTCTCTCTCAAATCCGCAAGTATGATTTTGCTTCGTTCTTTGAGTTCGTTGGTATCCTGCAGTTTGTATTACCACTGTTGCAGGAAGGTTTATTCCGTTTCTTCCTGAGAGGATTTAATCCATTACCTTGGCAACGTGTGAGGGGGTTAAAATTTCTTAAAGACGCACAAGCAAATTGTGGACTCGGAATATTTCTTATTCTTTACTGTTTTCAATTTCTTTTATTCTTCTGACAGTTTTCTAATTTTGTGTTTTTACCACGGTAACGCTTCACAATAATTTTATTGTGCTTTACTTCACAATAATTTTATGATTCTAATTTAGTGTTACACAGTATATAGACTTATTGTCACCATCACTGCTTGTATTGTTCCTAGCATAATCCCACGAGTCTCTTTCTCTGATATGCTTTGTTCACTCGACCTATGTTTAATTTGGCTTTTCTAACATAGCGGTAAATATTTAATTGATACATACTCCCGCCTTAATTTGTCACTTAACCATGGCATTAGCCAATTGTGGTTTCGTTGGTACAAAGTAATACAGTTCCGCGGTGGAGAATTTAGTTATTCTGTTTCTTATTTGTAGGCTATAATTCGAATTATAATACTTATATTATTTTACAACCTATTTTAGAAAAATTGGCTCAGCGGAGTAATTTTAGAGTAATTTTCCACCTATATTTTTTTGAGCTTAATAAACAAACATATTATCGGATACATTATTGCTGCCGGTAGTACTTTACCGAAAATTATCTTACAATTCCACCCTTGAGGACCATAGTCTTCAGAAATGAACCAAAAAGACGAATTTCCAATATTCTTCCCAATTATGAATAAATAGATTAAAAAGTTAGTATCTTCATTCTTTCTATACCTAAGTAAGCTATTGTTCAAATGAAGATCCTATAGAGAGTCAAGAAAGCACAAGTATGTTTTTTTTTTTTTTTAAAGAAAGCAGAAGTAGATTGATAGCCTATTTGGCCATTTTTTGGGCCAAAAGTGTTTTTTGTCGAAAATTGAAGTGTTTGGCCAAGCTTTTAGATGAAAAAAAGTACGTTGAGAAGAACCCGAAGCAATTTTTGAGAAGAAAAAAAAAGTAGTTTCTCTCTAAAAGTACTTTTTTGATAAGTACTTTCGAGAAAATATACACTTAGAAACAGTTTTCAAAAGTTTGGACAAACACTAATTACTGCTCAAAATTACTTTTCAAAAAAATTAGTCAAACACAAACTGTTTCTCATAAAAAATACTTTTTTAAAAAAGTACTTTTGAGAAAAAATACTTCTCAAAATAACCTAGCGTTAGAAGCTTGGTCAAATTGGCTATGAATCTTATAGCTTGTTTGACCAACTTTTTTGTGGGGTGTCAAAAGTACTTTTTTTTTCAAAAGTTAAGGTGTTTGGCCAATATTTTAAAAGAAAAAAAAAAGTAATTTTGAATAGAAGAAGAGTCGGTTTTTGAGAAGCAAATAAAAGTAGTTTCCTCAAAAAAGCACTTTTTTAAAAGCATTTTTGAGAAAAATATACCTAGAAGTAAGGGTGTTCATTAAATCTGAAAAACCAAACCAAATAAAAAATTGAACAAAACCAACAATAAAAATCGATACTTTTTAAATTTGGTTTGATTTTGGTTTTGAATTTTAATAATTGATTAAATTTGGTTTGATTTTGGTTTTAATTCTTTGTGTTTACATTCTAGTTTGATTGGTAGTTTTTTTTGCTAAGTACAAAAATTATTTTCATATTAAAAATAATTGATTTTTAATTGAGCACTTAAATTATTCATCACTATCTGATTCAATTATCCTCAATATATCTTGGTAAATAATTAATCTCTCAAAGAGAAATTGATTTAATAATGTTACGTTGAAAATTTTATCGCAGGAATATGTGTTTGTAGTGTATGTCTCATATTAAAGAGAAAAACTGATAAAAACCGACAAAACCGAATCGTTTAAAATCGATTTAATTGGTTCGGTTTTGTTCCAATATTTGAAGAACCGACTTACTTGATTTGGTTTTTTAGGAAAAAATCGATGCAAATCGAACCATGAACATCCTTATGTACAAGTACTTTTTAAAGTTTAATCTACTCAAAAGTGCTTTTCAAAAAAAAAAAATTTAAAATTAATTAATTTTAGAAGTTTGGTAAAAAAAAAAAAAGGTGGCATTAAAGAGCTGTCCCAAATACTTCCTTTATAGAACTAAAATTAAAAGAAGTAGTAGTACTAGTTACTGCTGTATTAATTACCATTGGAGAATGCAAAAAGTAGACTTAGCTCTCTTCCTTACTGAAGTTAGACTTTTTCTTACAAGAATTTAACGTTGGTAGAAAAAGCAAACAATCAATAAAACTACTCCTAGAATTGCTATAGACGGTAAGACATTGACTTGCTTATCACTCACTCAGGATTAAATGCCTCTCTGACCCACATCTTCTTTCATTCAATGTGATTTACTCACATATTGCACTTCAGTATTTTCTAAAAGAAAATTATCAAATTACATACTAAAAGATTTTTAAATTGATTATCTATAATAAGTGAAATTTATAATCTAGAAAATAAGACATATAATATGTATAAAAAGTTAAAATATAGTAATAGTGTAAAACCTGTTTTATCGTGTATGTAAGTTAAATCCTTTGCTAAACATGACGTTACCGACAAAAGATTTGAAAAATCAGAAGATAAAAAGTCAAAGACGAAACCTAATTGCTCGGTGCATTCTCATTATGTGGGGAAGATCATAAGCTGCCTATTTAATGACATGAGGTGAAGCCAGGATGTGACTTCATCGTATAATTGAAATCCAAGAACCTAAGGAGTGGTAGAAAGAATAAATACTCCATTCGCTTCGATTTAGGAGAGGTAGTTGATACAAAATTTAAGAAATAAAATACTTTTTAAAACATTGGTATTAAAAACTTAAGAGATAAAAACTTTATAGTATCATAATATGTGTGTGGCTATAAAGCTTCTTATTAATAATAAAAGTTCAAAGTTAAATTGTTTTTAAAAATAAAAATGTGTTATTTTTTTAACGGACTAATAAGGAAAGCGTGTCATTTAATTTGAAACGGAAGGAGTAATTAATGATCAATACAAATTACTCTCTCTGGTGCAAAATAAGTAATTTTTTGGTATTTTTCTTGTAGTCCAAAATAAGTAATTTTTTCATATTTCAAGAATGAATTAATTATTTTTTTCCTACATTGTTCATGGAGTAAATAGTGTTGGAATATGTTTTAGAAGTGTTTATCTAAGATAAAGGTTAATATGGTCAATTCTATTGCTAATTAACGTTAAAAGGTGGATTTCTTAATTTGTGAAAACATCCAAAAATATCACTTATTTTTTGGAGGGAGTAGTAAAAAAGAAAGAAATGGAGTATGTAATAAAATTAACAGCCTAGAGGACTAGTTAATTTTGCTTGAATACCATTATCCATTTAACAATTTTTGTTGAAGCTGGAACTTGAAAGCATAGACAGAATTTTGAGAAATTACACAAAAATTAACCCCAAATTACAAACAATTGAAGCTCTTAAAAGAGTGGGGAGGATTCATTATTCCTATCTAATACATATATATGCAGAGAGGTTTAAGATTACATGGAATATACACTTTATGCTCTTAGCAAATATCAGAGTTTAAATAAGCTCAAGCTATAAAGTAATAAAACCTATGGAGTCCAAATCCTAACAAGTAACAACTACAAAGACCCAAAATTAAGTTAAAACTGCTAAGTTGTTTTCAAGAAATATTTACCATTATCCTTATTATTCTTTATTTCTTCAAAACAAATCAGCAGTTTCACCTAAGGCCATTCCCATTAGCTCTTCTTGTGCTTGTGCATTAGAATTATCATCAAGTAGCCACTTTTCCAGGAAAGTAAAAGGCACTTGTGTCTCCAAATTTGGCTTGCTCTCATCTTGATGAAAATTTCCATTAATTTCTGCCTTGAAATTTTGCTTGCTTTCAACTTGGAAAATTGCAGCATTATTATTCTCAGGTGTAAAATTACCACCTTCATCGACTGACATGGATTGTGACACATCCGAATTATTTGATGAATTAAAATTAAAGAGCGAGTCCAAACCTTCTTGTGTAGTTGCATTATTTATTGTTCCTGCGCTAGGGTTAGAACTCGAAACCGCACCGATTGATGGATAGTTGAAAGACGACATTTTTGAAGTAGATCGACTATGAAAAGATGATCTGGGTGAATTTTTCATCCAATTTTGAAGCAACTTAGCTATATTATCAGCACTGGATGCATAGGTAGTAGTTGTTTGGATTGGTTCTTGAACAGGAAGATTAGGACTGGAATTATTATTATTATTATTTGGAGAATCTCCACTTGGAGGAGTAGTGTCAAGTGATAAAGCTTCACAAAGAGCTTGTTTAGCCATGTGAATATCTGTTTGAAGCCTTCTTTCCCATTGTCCTTTTGAGATTTTTGATTGAGATAATGATGAAGATGATGATGATTTTCCCTCATGATCATGGTCTTCAAGCTTCTTGTTAAGCTTCTTTTTCAAATGAGTATTCCAGTAATTCTTTATATCATTGTCTGTTCTTTGTGGAAGGTATGAAGCTATGGCTGCCCATCTACATACACCAATAAAACACACACACACACACAAATCTCAGATACAATAAAATAATTTAAGATCTAGTTAATCCCAGATTAAGTAGTCAAAATCAAACCACACATCATCTGCTGTAATTGTTTACTGATAACACAAATCTTTTCTTGATCTAACCCTAAAACAAAAAAGTAAAAAAATAAACAGATGAAGATTTTTTTTTTCATGGTCTTATGCTTGATTTTGTTAGTACCTATTGCCAAGAAGAGCTTGGAGGTGAATAATCATCTTCTCTTCATGTTCAGTAAAATTTCCACGTTTAATCCCAGGACGGAGATAATTAGTCCATCGTAATCTACAGCTTTTGCTGCATCTTAGCAAGCCTGAAAAAACAAAAAAGATGAAGGGGACAGTGATTAACAATTACTGATCATGGACAGAAAAAAGTCTGATCAAATGGCATATATTCATTCAAGAAGAGTTGCAGAAAATTAATTACACATATTAAATGATACCAACCAACCCCAAAACACATCCAGAAAAAGAAAATTTAGTTTTACCAGTATTAGTGGGAACAGCTCTCCAGTTTCCAGGACCATGTTCTTGAATGTATGAAACCAAAATGATATCTTCTTCTGGTGTCCATGGTCCTTTCTTAACCCCAGTTTTTTCACAGCAAGGTGGCCTTCCCATTCTATACAAATTAAAGCAAAAAGGACTACAATTGATTTTCTGCTTTTTTTTCTCTAGCTATATGTCTTTATAGAACTTCATGAAACTACTCGTATGAAGAAATATTGTTGAGACAAGCGTCTAAACTAAAGGGGGTCCTTGTCTATATATATTATATTATTATTGATGAAGTGAGAAGAGAAGGAGATAGAAGAGACCAAAGCTGACAAAAAGATTGAAGAGGTAAAAGAGATATATCCTCAATGAGTCAAAAGTGGACAGCATTAAGCATTTACTCATTTGCTTGCAAACAATAAAAAGTCAGCTGTTTTTGCTTATGCTTTAGTAATCGTTTTTTTATCTTTTTCCGCCTCACTAAACTTGACGACATTTATGACGCTACACGTTTAAATTTAATTTCCTGCGTAATTCTTTTTATTATCCTCATAAATTTACCATCCTTTAACTTCTTGTTAAGTTTGTGTATACATTGCAGCGTATACTAGTGTTGGATATATATATTGGGTAAAATCGATAGCACGAACCAACAACAACGACAACAACCTAGTATAATATCACTTAGTGGGATCTGGGGAGGGTAATGTGTACGCAGACCTTACCCCCATACTGAGGTAGAGAGGTTGTTTCCAAATAGACCCCCGGCCTCAAACTCACAATTTCTTGGTTGGAAGTGGAGGTTGCTTACCATCAGAGCAACCCCTCTTGTCTAAAAAAGTTTATTGGGTTATTGTACGATTATGTTGTTGGACTAATGTTTTAGAATTTTTTACAGTTGAGTTATCGGTTCAGGCATCGATTTGTCAATTTTATTAATGGGTTAACCAATAAACCAATAAGAATTAATAAAATTAAGACCTAGACAAACGGGAAAATGGCCAAAATTATACCCCTATTATTGAAAATTAGTCACGTTTATATCTGTTTCTACTTTCGGTCTAAAATTGTCCCTACAGTTAACAAAGTATGCAAAATTATCCTCGCCGTCAACAACGTATGCAAAATCGTCCCGAACTCTAACAGATTTTCTACGTGGCAGTAAGACCTCTCATTTAATGTGTCAACTAAGCAAATACCAACCCGAATTGAAGAGACCTATGCTCATTTTTTTGACCCATGCCTATTTTTTTGACCCACGCCCATTTCTTGGACCTTCCCCTTCCCGTTTACCCTCTTCTTGTGAAGAGTTGAAGATTAGAATATGAATAAACAACCACCACTTCACCAGTCCACCACCTTCTTTCACCAATTTATGACATAAAATAGATTATATAGAATTATATGTGGGAAAGTGCACTTGTTGAGGAGTAAATATATCTTATTTTATCAATGTAGTTTTTTGAAAATTAATCTGATGACTGTAATTTCTAGGTGATTCCCTTTGATTTTAAATAGAAGAATATTATATTTCTCAATCACACATGGAGATATAATTATCGGCGGCTTCTGCCATGACAACCACCACACTACTCCACCACTCTCTTCTTCCCACCGTGAAGTTTCTGATGAGAAAACTAACCGCCGGAGGTTTTTGAATAACGAAATTATCTAGAATTATCCGACACGAGATACAAATAGAAATAATATACGGATATATGGAAAATTAAAAAATAAAAAAATGGGGAGAACAAGAAATTTACATTGGAAATTTTTGGTGGGTTATGCAGACATTTATTTGCAGAAAACGGATGAGGATGATGACTTTATGGGGCGGGTTATTATAAAGTGAGGCGGGTTATTAAAAGGGTGGGCGAGTAAAAAAAAGCCTAATTGGCACATTATTCTGGGGTCCCGTTGCCACGTAGAAAATCCGTTAGGTTTAGGTACAAATTTATCTACTTAGTAACGGTAGGGACAATTTTGCATACTTTGTTAACGGTAGGGACAATTTTAGCCGTAAAGTAGAACGGGGTATTGACATGGCTAATTTTAATAGTAGGGGTATAATTTTAGCCCTTTTTCCATTTTATTAATGGGTTAACGAATAACCCAATAAGAATTAATAAAATTACGAACTTACCTTTAAATATATACATATATCTAGGGTTTCATTCTCTCATATTCCCTCTCGACCGTGCTCTTCGGTTTATTGTCTTAAAGTCTTCATCTTCAGAGACCTTACTCCTAGTGTAAGTCTCATACATTAGGTTTCCATAATAAAATTCATCTTCATATAGAAATTCTTTACTATTAAATATTCTTTATTTATGCTCATATTTTATGGTTTTTATTTTTATTTCTTAATTTTGGATAATTATTATTTAAGTATTAGATTATTATTATTATTTTCTACTGTGTTTGGAGTTTCAAACACTGTTGAGTACCCTTTTTCTTCTTGCCAAATAATTTTGTATTAAAAAGGTACTGAACATGAGTAGGATAGGAGGAGTCAGTGCAGTGGCACAACTTGTTGCTGTCATTCCATTGCAATACATGGAGGTAAAGAATGGAATTATGCTGCTACAATTTGTTATTAGTATATCATTATTATATGTTTTTGGCTAATTCAAGTTACTATCGCTAAGTTTATCCTATGGTTGTGGTTGTTTGTTATTTGTTGTTCCACTCCTAATTAGCTATATTTTGACATATTATGTCTAAAGGACTAAAATAGTAAGAAAATTTTCAATTGCAAGCTTCTGAAAATATTTTGACTTAGATTGAGTTATTTTATCAGGTAAATCGATATTCGAACTGATAACGGCTGATAACCGATTAAAACCAACAAATGATAATCAATTTCTTATCGACTTTGCATATTTATAAATCGAAAACCGATATGTCAAACCGATAATATTCTCAATCAAACTGAACAGACCGATGTCTACTCCTACCATATACCGAGTGAAATGTGATGACCCGAAAGGTTATCTTGTATTTTAGAACTCAATTCTGCACTTTAAGCCTTTAAAATCTCATTTTAACTCTCCTCGATTTGCTGGCAAAGTCCGAACGTGTTTCCGGAAAGTTTTTACGTTAAGAGTTGATGAAAATTAAATAATTTGCCTAAAAACTTTATTTGAGTTGACTTTGGTCAATATTTTTGGTAAAGAGACCCGATTCGTATTTTGACAGTCATGTGGATTTGTATCGTGATTTGGGACTTGGGTGTTTGCCCAAAATTGAAATCAACAGTCATTAGCCCGAGATATCAGACTTTGTTGAAATTTGAAAGTTAAAGGCTTAATAATTTGAAGTGTCCAAGGTTTGACTTTTAGATATCGGGTCAGTATTTTAATTTTGGAACTCGGTATAGATCCAATACTCTAGTTATAACATGTCTGTGAAATTTGGTGAGAAACGAAGTTGGTTTCATGATTCTGGCATCTGGTTGATAAAATAGAAATTTTAAAGTGTTCATGAGAATGTTATTTAATTTGGTTCTAAATTCGTAGTTCGAGGTATTATTTTTTTTATTTGATTACGCGAGAAAGTTCGTATGATATTTCTAGACTTGTGTGCATGTTTGGTTTGGAGCACCGAGGGCTTGGGTGAGTTTCGGATATACTACAGGGTGATTTGAACTTGAAAAAATCTACTGGTGTAATTGATTTTGTTACAGGCCTCTGATCTCGCATTTGCGAAATCAGGCATTGCAATTGCGATCTCTGAGAGATTTGCATTTGCAAGCTTCTCATCGAAAATGTGAAGAGGAGCTGGGCCATACAGGATTTGCAATTGCAAAACAAACTTTACATTTGCGAAGTTGGTCTGGGGAGGGTAGTCTTCGTATTTGTGACGATTATGTCGCATGTGCGGTCATCCATTATTCGCATTTGCGAACATTTCCTCGTATTTGTAAATTATGTAGAAATGAGAAGGGATTCACATTTGCGATGCTTCCTTTGCATTTTCAGGCTTCGTATTCATGTCGCAAATGTGATATCTATAGCTGATGAAAGAGACTTAGACAGGATTTTCTCCCATTCTTTAATGTTTCGAAATCTAAAACATAATAGGTGATTTTTCAAAGAACTTTTATTTTCCAAATCATAGGTAAGTGATTCTAAATTAGTTTCTTTCAATATTTCCCTTTATTTTACAAGATTTCAACCTAAAATCTAAGATTTTCATAGTGGAATTAGAATTTTTTTGTAGAAACTATGGATTTGATAAATTGGGGATTTAGACCTCAAATTGAGGTTGTATTCCAAAACCATCGGGATGAATGGGTAATCAGATTTTGGTCCGAATTTCGAGTTTGGACCAAATGCGTCCGCGTGTTAACATTTGTTGTCTTTTTAAAAAATGGTCTAAATTGAGTTATTTGCAGTCGTGGTTAGTTCCTAAGACTTAAATTGAAATATTTGGTTAGTAATTTGCTAGATTTTATTGGTCCAGAGGCTTGTTTGAAGGGAAAGGTTGTTGAGCTTTAAGTTTGGGCGTTGGAGCGTGGTAAGTATCATGGTTAACCTTTTCTTAAGGGATTAGGTCTTATTTGCCTATTTGCTACGTGTTTGAATGTTGAGTAAAACATATAAGTACGAGTAACTATGCGTTATTGTCGAGTCATAGCATACGAGTGAATCTTATTCATAAAATTGTAGTTTTCCGTGATCAAACTGCCCATGTTTAGACTAGTTTATTGTCATGTTGATCGTTCTTCTTATTTATGATTTTTGGTATTAATTGAGTATTGATTCAAAGTTGAGGTTAGTATTGTGGAACAAATTATTGAAGTAAGACTTGTTGTTGATATTTCTATCTCCATGTTGTTATTGTTCATTGTTTTGGTGAGGGAGAGTGATAATGCACGAAGGGTGACATTGTGCCATGTTATGTGAGCTTTAATGCATGAAGAGTGTTGTTGTTTCATTGTGAGTGTTAATGCACGTCGGCTGATGTCGTGCCATGTTATGTGAATTTTAATGCACAAAGGGTGATGTCGTGCCATACTGTAAGTGTTAATGCACGGAGGGTGATGCCAACACCATGTTATGAGATAGTTAATGCATGAAGATTGATGCCGTGTTGTTCCTATTAGATTCATATGATGAGGATGAGAGTAAAACACTAAGGGTGATGCCGTGTACTTTCTTTTGCTATGATTACTTGTCCTTATCCATTCTAATTATATCAGTTGATTAAAGTTCTAGATGTCGCTGTGATCTTTTATCTTGATAATCCCATCAGCACGTTCCCCCTCTCAATATTACCTATCTTGTTTCTTTTATCGTTGTTATTGGCATATATATTGTTATACTGTATAGGTTTGTTTTGCGGTGTCTTGTCCTAATCTCGTCATTACTTCGTCGAGTTTAGGCTCGGTACTTATCAATACATGGTGTCGGTTATACTGATACTACATTATACTTCTGTGTGGATTTCAGTATCGGCCCTAGCTGATTATGAGGTTAGCAGCTACCCTTGATTGTCGGAAGACCAAGGTAGATTTGCTGGCATCTGCAGACCTTGGAGTCTCTTCCTAGTCTTGTTATTTTAATGTTCATTTTCCTTCAGAACTGTGTATTATCTTTCAAATGCTATTTGTAGTGAATCATAGTAGCTCGTGAGTTGTGACTCTGTTAATAAAATTGGCTGAAGTTGTTTTAATGGATTCTCTAACGTTGGATTGCCTAGCAAGTGAAATGTTAGGTGCCATTATGGTTCTGAAGGTGAAAATTCTGGGTCATGACAGAAAACGCTCACACTATTAATGGTTTCTAGCCAAGCAGTATTTCGTGCTCCTATTACATTAGTAGGTGGTATTTTATGCTATAGTTCATTACTCAAATGGTCACTTAACTATCTAAAATTACCTACTAAAGTCATCTTTCTTTCGTTTGAAAAAAAAAGTCACTTAACTATGAGTGTGTTTGGTATGAAGGAAAACATTTTCTGAAAAATGTTTTCCAATTTTCCCATGTTTGGTTGGCTTAAATGTTTTGGAAAATATTTTCCTTATCAATTCATTTTCCTCCAATTGGAGGAAAATGTTTTCCTTATCAAAAGAAGGGAAAACATTTTCCAAAGCTCCTTCTCAACCATTCTCACCCTCACTAACCCACCCCACCCCCTCTCCAAAAAATATTTTTTTTTAGAAAAATTTCAGTTTTTCCGTTACCATCCACCCTACTACCCCTCCACCCCACCCCGCAAAAAAACATTTCTTTTACCTTAATTTTTTTTCTATAATTTTAAATTTCGGTTTTCTTATTTTTTTGCACCACCCACCCCACCCCCTACCCCCTCCCCCCACCCCCACCCTCCCCCCACACCCCCCCACAAAAAAAATTACTTTTTTTTTGTAATTTAAATTTTTATTTTTTTTCGATTTACTGCCACCCCCCCCCCTCCCCCCAGCCCCCCCTCGAAAAAATTTTAAAATATATTTTTCAGTTTTTAATTTTATTATTTATCATTTAAAGACTCAATATTTTACAAGTTCCAAAATTATGAGTTCGGAAGTTTACGGGTTTAGAAATTATAAATTTACCGATTCGGAAATACGCGATTTTTGCGTTAAAAAGTAAAGCATCACATTAGTTCCTTTAGATTGTGTCAATTTTTAGAGACTTCGGGAAGGGGAGGGGTGGGGGAGGGGTAGGAGAGTTGCAAAAAAAAATTCTAAAAAAACTATTTTTTACTCTCTAACCAAACATAGAAAATATTTTCCGGAAAATGTTTTCCACTTACCAACCAAACAAGAGAAAATAAGTGATAAAATCACTCATTTTCCATGAAAACATTTTCTAGGAAAATATTTTCCATGGAAAACATTTTCCTTCATACCAAACACACCCTATATCTATAACACTCAAAAGGTTACTCATCTAGATTTCTCAAACTTTTTATTGCCAAATACCTAGTTTACCCTCTAAATTATCAATTTCTGTCTTATTTTTATTTTTATTTTTAATTGTTTATTATTATAATTGTTTTCTTTGTAATTTGTATTATGGACTTAATATAGATTAAATATATTTTATTTATAAACTAAACATATATTTAAGCATTAATAATGTTGGAATAATAAAATATTGAGCATAATATAAAAAAGTTCATAATAAGAATTTTAATATTAACAACAAAAATTATTTACATAATTAAGAATGAAATAAAATACAAGTTGTACAATATATTCCATGCACGTAATATAAAAATAATTATTTAAAATAAAGGTATTTTATAATATACATTATTTATTTTTGAAAATTATGCTCAATCATACTATTTTTCTTACATTATATAAGCTAGAAAACTACTTTTTTATCTTTTATTTCTATAAGTAAGTCCATAATGCAGATTAAAAAGAGAAAAATCATAATATTTAAAAAGTTAAAAAAGTAGATAAATCTTGATAATTTAGAGGGTAAAATTGTTATTTGATAATCAAAATTTGAGAAATATGGTTGAGTGACCTTCTGAGTGTTACAGTCATAATTAAGTGATTTTATAGTTAAAAACGGAAAAATTTGACTTTACTAAATAATTTTTGAAGTTGAATGATCATTTAAGTAATCAACTCTTTATATTATAGGGGTGGATTAATCATGCAAAACTTAACTTACATTATCGTTAAAAATAAGATAAATAAAAAGTTATATATGTGTAGTATATGTTCTTTGCAATAACGCTTGATGAAAGGCCGCAATTTCATCAAAGTTATGGTCAACGAAAATTGAGAGAGAGAAAAGCACACTCTATCCACTCTCTAACCAAATACCACTGACATGGCCATATCCCTTCCCCCGACGGAGGACCCATCCTCCAAAATACTACCGTATCCCCCTACGATTGCCTCCCAAATTGAGATGGATGAGGACACCCCACAAAAAAACTCTTTCAAAAAGACCCTACTGGGAAAAAGAATTTGATGTCCACCATTTCATATGAACTAACTTACTCCTCTCCCATGTTCGAACTAAATATGGGGAATATCCTTATCCCTTTCTCAAAGGAGGACAAGAACAGACTATACTTATCATGGAGATATTTCCTAATAGTAAAACTATTTGGGAGAAAAAATCCATCAGCTACTGCGAGCAAAGCTCAAAAATCTTTGGAAAAACAATTCAACCCCTAACGCTAATCGACCTAGGTTATGACTTCTTTATCATCAAATTCAACCTAGAAGATAGCATGAACCAAGTCCAGACGGAGGGACCCTAGTTTTCATGGGCCACTTTCTCTTAATACAAAAATAGGAACCAAACTTTGTCCCGTAGAATCCAAACTTGCTATTACATAAATTTGGATCAGACTCTCACAGCTCCCAATGGGGTTCTATGACAGAGTGATTCTCGTGCAAGCGGGAAATAGGGTTGGCAAACTACTGAAAGCGTATGACAAGGTTCCTAGAGAAGTTCTCTGGAGGAGCTTGAAGGCGAAAGGCGTGTCGGTTCCCTATATTATGGCAATTAAAGACATGTATGATGGGGTAAAGATCCGGGTTAGGACAGTATAGGGCGACTCTGAGCATTTTCCGTTTGTTATGGGGCTACACCAAGGTTCTGCGCTCAGTCCGTTCTTATTCGTCCTGGTGATGGACGCGTTAACACATCACATTCAAGGGGATGTGCCTTGGTGCATGCTATTTGCCGATGACATAGTTCTGATTGATGAGAGGCTGGAGGTTTGGAGACAAACTCTTGAATCTAAGGGTTTCAAGCTTAGAAGGACAAAGACGGAATACCTAGAGTGTAAGTTCATCACTGAGCAGAATGAAGTGGGCGTGGATGTGAGGCTAGAATCACAGATCATCCCGAGTAGAGATAACTTCAAGTACTTTCGATCAGTTATCCAGGGGGGGGGAGATCGATGACGATGTTACACACCGTATCGGGGTAGGATGGATGAAGTGAAGGTTAGCATCCGGAGTACTGTGTGACAGAAAGTGCCACTGATTCTCAAAGGGAAGTTCTATAAAGCGGTGGTCAGGCCGGCCATGATGTATGGGGCTGAGTGTTGGCCGGTTAAGAAATCACATATCCAAAAGATGAAGGTAGCAGAGATGTGGATGTTAAGGTGGTTGTGCGGGCATAGTAGGATGGAAAAGATCGGGAATGATATTATTAGAGAGAGGGTGGGCATGACTTCCATTGATGGCAAGATGCAGGAAGCAAGGCTCAGGTGGTTTTGGCACGTTCAGAGAAGAAGCCTAGATGCCCCGGTAAGAAGGTGTGATCAACTGGTTGTGGAGGGATCGAGAAGAGGTATAGGGCGGCCCAAAAAGTATTGGGGGAGGTGATAAGGCAGGATATGGTGATGCTCCAGATTTTCGAGCACATGGCACTTGATAGGAACTCGTGGAGGTCGAGTATTAGGGTTATATGATAGGAGGTAGTTGAGTTTTGCCTTATGTCATAACTTTGTGGTAATAGTTTGGCAGGGTTACTATTTTGCTTTTACGTTATATCATCTTTTTATTTTCATGCTGTTATATCTTTCCTTTATATATATATATATATATATATATATATATATATATATATATATATATATATATATATATATATATATATATATTTGCTTACTTATTTATTATTTTTATGGTATTACTAACGCTATCTTTCTTTGTCTTTTTTAGTCTTCTTGAGCCGAGGGTCTCCCGGAAATAGCCTCTCTTCGGAGTAGAGGTAAGGTCTGCGTACACACTACCCTCCCCAGACCCCACTAGTGGGATATCACTGGGTCGTTGTTGTTGTACCTCATCCACCCTTAGTGGGAGACACTCTAGGATTTGTCTCCAGGTTCCGTTAGAAGTTTCAGTCACCATCGCGGTCCCTATCGGAGCCCACAACCAATCCATCCTATATGATGGGGAAACGATTCTCTGCAAGAGTTGTGGGAGAATTGTCCATATACTTCACCACTATCCATTCACACACAAGTTTAATGAAGAAAACAACCTAACTAATCCAAACCCTACATCCACAACTATAGGTACAGCTCATGTCGAAGACTCTTTGTGGCAAACGATTGCATTCAAGCGGAACAAAAAAGGAACTCAAAAAAATCACTTGCCAAGGCTAGCCGGAGCTTCATTAGAGATGTCCACGATCCAGTTAAGGCGGTACAGTGAAGCTACAGGTACGTTCATTGACCTCGATGCCACCACTAATGGCGGCGACAACCCTAAAGCACACAAATATCTGAATCTAGAGAAACATTTGGGCCTATAGGGTGGGCTACGGAGATCCAGCAAGACTTAAAGTCTTTAAGGCCCATCTTCAAAATGGGGGTCTTGTAAAAAGAAGTGAAGCTCCACAAGCAAAGCAGGCTGGGCCGAAAAGGCATCTGCACAAGTGAGACACAAACACAAAAGATGCACTTTAGGGAATATCTCTATTCCGAAATATCCAAATGTAATCTACAAATATGAGATTGTAGATTCCACTCCCTACATTAACAATGCTCCTCCCAAATTGGGTACTCTGACATAAATAGAGAGTATCTCTTTTTTAGAAAAGGATCTCTTCTCAGCACAATCCCATGCTAATTTGGCCTACTCACTCACGAAAGGCCACTCTAATGTGCATGCACCTGTGCAACACACTACATGCTTCCTTCTCTTCCCTAACTTTTCTTCTTCCAATGAAGGTAATCAATTACCTTTTACAAACCCAAGAACTTATATTATCTTTGAGGTGACACCCTCTGTCACTCTCTCAAGATTAATTGCAGAAGGCAAATCGCCCTACACAAAACCCAAAGAGGATATGTACTATAATGCTTCTTCCTCTTTCTCCTCTCCATTTACCTCTAGTCACACCACCAGCCCCATTCACTCTATCCTTTCTAATGGAAAACAACAACCATCATTCCCAAACACAGACCACAACTCTGTTGACCATCTCAATCATCCCAATGCCTACATAGCTTATATCGGAGTCATAGTTAGAAATGGAACTCTAAGAACACACACATAACCTCCAAATGATGGTTGGGTTTATCCCAATGGAAATAACCATCCAAAATCCCAGGTTTCTAGCTTGACTAGCCATACAGCCTCTCTGCCAGGGTCTAGAGAACTTTGGACACCAGTTATGTATGTCCACTTTACTCCAAGCCTAGTACATGAGGCACCAACAACCACTTTCCATGGAGGAACTTAACACACTCATGGGCCAGCTTTGCCAAACCATGCCCCTCTTCCCACTCAGGAACCTAGTGGCTACATTTCCATCTCCAACCTTTCAAATCTAGCCACCAATAGTCCAAGTTCCTCAGTCACCACCATCAAAACCACTCTCACACAACGATCTTCTGAGCAGGGGCACCACTATGGCATTGGACTATCTTAGAGAGTCTAGTATGGACCTAGAGAACATGCTAGAAAATTAGGGATGCCAAATACAAAGTCATTCCTCATGTCGGAACCGCTAAAGATGGAGTTCAAAGAGTATCTAGGAGAAATGCTTAATGCGATGTGCCCCAAAAAGCTTATAATTTGCAAACTGGATCTCCGGGTACACTCATTTCCAAACTCAAAAAAAATTCAATAATGATTTTGGTCCCTCTGGTAGGTACCAAGAACCCAACCCCAATGAGCAAGGAGAAGGGAATAAAAAGGAAAGAGCCAACCCAAAGCCCCCTCTTAACGAACTTCATAATAGGGAATGATAGGGGGAGTAATGGTGCAGAGTTTCGTAGGCGCTGCTCATCTATGGTTTGCTGGAGGCTAGAATGGCAGACCACAAACACCTAATTGTTGAGCTCAAGTTTGATGCCTAATTCCAATCCCATGTTATTCTACAGTCTGCTGGGAATGTTCTCACGTGGAAGGGTGATCTGCTTAAGTTAGATGAAGTATCTACTACTCCACACGGAGTGCATATTATGGTCAAGGTACTTATCCCCTCCACTAAATGGTCTTTTTCTGATATATATGCTTGTAATTGTGTCAATATTAGAAATAAGATATGGAATGCATTAGAGGATCCATCTTATGTGTATGAGGGTAGTTGGCTTCTTTGAGGGGATTTAAATTAACTTCTAAATGCCATGGATAATTTGGGGGTAATAGCTTTAATATTAATAAAAAAATAGATTGTGGAAATGCTTGTATAGTTGCAATTAGTGGACCTAGGTTTTTATGGCTCTAAATATACTTGGTCTAATAAAAGATACTCCATTAAGTAAGACCTAATCCTAGAAACACTTGATAGGTGCTTTGCAACTTCTAGTTGGATTGAGAAATTCCCTAAATCGACTGTTACACACCTTCCTAGGACTCACTCAGACCATTGTCCTCTTCTTTTAAGCCTACTTCAACAGAATCATAATAGGGCCAACAAGCCTTTTAAGTTGAATCTATGTGATACAGCCACCCTGACGCCCTCTTTTTTGTGGAGGGCAATTTTGATGCTAATACTAATATCCTGAAAACTAGCTCTATTTTTTCCAATAGAGTAGCTAATTGGAATATCATGCCTTTGGCAACATCTTCCATAGGAAAAGGCATATCCTTGCAAGACTTTTTGGCATTCAGAAGTCCAATGCCTACCCCTATAGAATCTTCCTTTAGGATCTTGAAACCAAGCTCCAACATGACTTCTCTGTCATTATAAAGAGTGAAGAAGACTTTTGGAAGCTTAAATCCAAAATTAATTGGTTAAGTGAGGGTGATGCTAAAACTAAAATTCTTCCATGTATCCACACTTAATAGATGAAAGGGGAGGAAAGGGGTCATGTCCCTAAAGGATGAGGTAGGGAATAATATTCAGAATCCCAAGGACACTAAAGACACAATGCTTAACTACTTCACCAAGATCTATACCACTGAACACCATAGCTCATTGTTGAACAAGATCCACATAAGTGATAGTACTAATGTACTGAATACCAGAGAGCATGACATCAATGACTCCACCCCTAGGCTCTCTAAGTTCAAGTGTTCTATGTTCTTCTTCACGGCCATGAAGGCACCTATGCCTTAAGGACTTCACCCATTCTTCTATCAGAAGTACTGGCATATTGTTTCTAACAGTTTAACCCAATATGATCCTGAAAGTGGACTTAGAGAAGGCTTTTGATGGGTTAGAATGATCTTTCATCAGAGAATCCCTTCTCTTCTTCAAGTTCCCCATTAAACTTACCACCCTCATAATGTCTTGTCTCTTATAAGCTCCATATCCATCCTTGTTAATGGTATCCAGATGGATTACTTCAAGCCCAATAGAGACATTAGGTAGAGGAATCATATGTCTTCCTGCCTGTTCATCATACGTATGGAAAGGCTTTCTAGAGATATTGACAATGATATAACTAATAAGGATTGGTTCCCTATCATTATCAGCAGGAAAGGGCCTAGAATCTCCCACCTATTCTTTGTTGATGATCTCACTAATTTACTAGAGACAATAAAAGAAATTGTGAGACCATATTAGCCATTTTGGGCAATTTCAATGTTGCATCTAGGCAGAGGGTCAACCTCTAGAATTCTAAAATTATCTTTTATTCAAATTGCCAAGCAGAGTGTGCCATAACTTGCAGTGTCATTTTAGGTATCAAAGGTGCTAAAGACTTTGGGAAATACCTTGATTTCCTTATCTTCACTAAAAAGCCTAGGAATAGTGACTTCCAGTTCATCATAGATAACCATAACAATAGAATAACGGGATATAAAATCAAGCTCCTGAACATGGCTGGTAGAATAACTCTGGCCAAGTCGTGCCTTAGTAGCATTCCAAATCGTGTCACAGAATACATCCAGTTACCCTCTCAAATTACCAACCAAATTAACAAAGTTCAAAGGAATGTAATTTGGGGTACAACTCCTACGAAAAGGAAGTTATATATGGTCAAGTGAGCGACTATCACCAAACCAAAGAATAAGGGGGGATTGGCCTCTAACAGCCCTACCTAAAGAACAAAACATGCCACACCAGTGTTGCTTGGAGACTCTATAATAATATTGCCTCCATCTGGGCTAAAGTGCTCATGGGTACGCACTACAATGGAGGCTAAAACTAGAACCTAGAAAAATATTCATGAGGCTGGGAGATTTGTATTAATTTCACAAAATGGGTGGTTCAAAAAGGGGATAGAGTTAGATTTCTTATTGACTTATGGTTGCCCAAGATGCAACCTCTGGATAAAATCGTTAATGGTCTATGGCGCCAAAGAGACTTGAACACCACGATTAATGTGGTGTTCTCCAACGGGGTTTGGGATTTTAGCTACATTCCCTACTCAATCCCCCATGACATCACCTTGATAATACAAAACACCTTCATACCCACCTCGACCTCTGTTGAGGATAAACTAAACTACAACTTTAACCCCCAATGGAACATTTAGTACCAATTCAGTCTACTCCTATCTTGATGCACTTATGCACAATGACAATTCTAATAAAGACCAATTCAGGTAATTTGAAATCTAAAAATCCCCAATAAGATAAAGTTCTTCATATGGCTCATGCAATAAAATAGACTGATGAATCACTTAAATCATATTGGCCTGGGAATTATTCCTAATTTTTACTTCTGTGATCGTGTAATAGAAGACATAAACCATATCTTCTTTGAATGTGCTAATGCCAAAAAACCTGGTAGCAGTTGTTGCACAACTGCATCCAAAAGACTAGCCTTAGTATAAATCCATTTTCTATACCCTATTGGGAGGACAAATAGTATAGGCTCCAAAATGTGGACTATGGTGCTTGCATCAAATGGAAACAACTTCTTCCCTTCTGCCTCTCGGCAATCTAGTTAACCAAGAATTCTAATATCTTTAAAAAAGGGGAAAATCACATTAACGTTCACCAAGCAATATCTAAGGTTGTTAAATACCACCATGTAGCAGCCACTTTAAGGCCCGTTAGAGAAACAACCACCTTATACCTAAAGTGGTGACCACCAGATAAAGGCTATTATAAACTGAACACTGATGGGGTTGCATGGCTTAACATAGGGAAATTAGATATGTGGGAGGGGGGGATATTCAGAAATAGTTGGGGTGACTGAATCTTATAGGCTTCATGAGGGGGCTCACAAACACTGATAGTCTTAAGCAAAGGTCCAAGCCCTATGGTTGGGGCTAAAAATAGCCCTAGATCAAGGCTTGTCACCTCTGGTGATTGACAACGACTCTAAAATATTGTTGGAAATGTTAAGGAATGACAACTTAACTCACAGCCCCATAATTTCTTAATGTAAGTATCTGATGAAGCAGGGGGAACCCAGTCACATGCCATAGCTATAGGGAGTAGAATCAAGTGGCAGACCTCCTCGCAAAGGAAGGGCAAGGAAGGAAGTTTTTGACAAAACCTAGTTTTTAGTAACTCCTTCGGTGTTTGCAAACGAAGCAGAGTGGGCAGCCATCTTAGGAACTATATTTGAAAGAAAAATCAATATCTGTAATAAGGAGACTTTGATAGACACTGATGACAATCAACAACGGATCTCATCCCGATGTAATTTTGTGAATGTTTATATATATATATATATATATAAAAGCATCAAATTAACCTCACAAAAAAACCATAATTTCAAAAGTATTTTTCTAGAAAAGATCCACAGTAAGTACTTGATTTTGTAATAAATAGCTCGAGACTTCAGAGAAGTACTACCTTTATTGCCTGACTTATGTGAACAGTACTAGCTGGCTTTTGTCCTCATTGTTTGATAGATACATATTATGCTATATATCTATTGAAGAGATATCAATGAAGTGAATTTCAATTGTCAAATTAGCAATTTTGTTATTGTAGGAATTCCACGTGATATTTAAAGCCTAAAAGGAGAAAAAGCAATTTAACAAAGAAAAAAAAATATTCAAGTTTACTGTCTTTGTGATTTCAACGTGATTAGGACTATAGAGGCCCAGAAAAGAAAATATAAATGTTAAACCGAAGATTGGAAGTGAATTGAATAGGCTTGTTCCAGCTAAAATGACAATTCAAAGTTGGACCACTGAAGATTGTTTGACCCAGAATGTTTATGAACATTTATGAACTCAAAATAATTATTAAAAATAGAGGGTCAATTATAGCAGGCCGTAACATATCTGAAATTCAGTAAGAGAAACAAATATTGAGGATGAACGTAGAGGTAATAAAAAATATTTAGTGATCTTTATTCATGATAATGGGTTAATCTGCCTCTCCATGAAGAGGTTCAGATCCTTACAATCATGTTTTCATGGATCCACTAATATTCTATATTTTTGATATTCGGTTCTCACTCTATGTTGTACTCTGTATTTTTTTAGAGCCCCCATGGGGAGAGAGTGGAACCCCTTTTCTAATGACTGCCCATGTATTTATATATCTTGGTTATGCCAATTGACTTTTCTTGGAGATCGGGTCCATTTCAGGAGACTATTGCGGGCGTACCCGCAAGGCGTCGACCCCGATCAAAACCTTTAAGCGGATACGGACAATATCATGTGGTCGAGGGTGGCCTTGCCACTTGTGGCGTTCGCACTAGTCGAGGGAGGCCTCGACGCTTGCTATGTGAACTTGGGTAGAGAGGGGTGATTAATCCACTCTAATTATTATAAGGTCGAATTGTAGCTCATACAGATAGCCCCTCCGCTTATCGTGGTTACGTCGAGATGGGCCGGGATAAGCGAATATGATAGCTCGAAAGGCGTCTCCTCCCGGTCGAGGAGGCAATAGCCTCTTAGAGCGTCTCCTCATCAGTCCTTTCCTTTTACAGAGGGAAGGTGATCCACGATAGTCTGTGGCATCGGATGGGGTGGTGGCACGCCGTAGTCGTGAGCCCAGATACATTCTCGTCCATGCGAGCTTTAGGATGCAGGGGCTGATTGTTTCGGTCGATAAGACGTCGTCACATTCAGAGTATTCGAAGCGGCGGCTTAAAATCCGGCGCATACTCTCTGATTTCGATCGTGGCGGCGACGGTTTTGATGAAAATTGAACCGTTTCTGACGGTTGGGATTCGCATTAAATGGCGCCTGTCGGTTTCCCGAGATTTGATTCGATTTACCTATAAGAAGGCCTGGCATGTCAAACATTCAACACTCATTGATTTGCTGATCTCTCTCTTGCAAATTCCCAAAGAATCCTGCTTTTTCTGCGGCATAATCGTTGCCCGTTCTCAATCATCTTCTCCGTTTTTCTTCTAGCCTTTCCTGTGACCTAAATCAATGGCTGGCCCTCCTTCTCGCGACGGTCTTCCGATGGTGCTATCAGCGGGTTCTCCGGTGATTGAGGGGCTATCCCCGGTGCTTCCGATCGTCGATCGGAATGATACTAAGAGAATGCCTTCAGTAGATGATATACTCCCGGGGGCGGGAAGCTTGGCGGTGGATTTCACCGCAGATTGAGGGGTTGATCCCGTTAAGAGAACGTCATCATAGAAAGGTAAGAAAAAATACAACAACAAAAATAACAACACACCCAGTATAGTCTCACAAGTGAATCTGGAGAGGATAGAGTGCACGCCGACCCACTGGCAAAGTCAGAAATTTTTTCAAGGGTTCAAACTTGAAATAAGCAAAAATGATTTCGACAAAGGGTGTTCTATATATCTTATTTATCTCCAAAACCTAATATTTTTACCTAAGTTCTCGGAGTTGGCCGGCCGGATGGTCACACTGCAACATGTCCTTGCTCTCTTTTCCCCTCAGCAGGTCCGGGGGAGCATGATTCGGATGGTCCCGCATGGGTGGCACGGACTGGTGACGACTTTGGATGACGAGGTCGAGCCTCGTCAATTCGAACAGTTTTTCTACGTCAGGACCGGTCATCTGGTGGTGCCTTCCCCAGGGTTTCCGGAGACCTGGAATCACGGCCGTAAGTTCTGCTTTGTCTTTATTTTTTTGTAGGAGTCGGACTTACGCTTTTTCTTTTTCGTTTTCTCCTTTGACTAGTTGTTATTTTGTTGTTATTTCTGCAGCTGACAGGTCGCCCCCGCCTTTATTCACTGGTCTGCGCGGGTGGTTGGAAGTTATTCTCCCGTACACCGAGGGGATCCGCTCGTGGGCATCCTTCTCGAGGAGGTACGGACAAGGTCTGGTCGTAGGTAAGTCCTTTTGCTTTATTGGGACGTGTTCGACTTTTGGTTGTCGCTACGACTTGATGCTCACCCATTTTCTATATTTATAGGGCGGGTATACTACGTCAGGGCTCCTCAACCAGTATTCTGGCGCCCTGGGGCGATTGCCAGGTTCTTTACTCCGGCGGCGGCCGCTCAGGTTCCCAGGATCGCTTTTGTCGATTCCGTAGCTGCGCCCTCTTCCGTTCGCCCTTCGCTTGATGGCGGGAGCGTGTCGGGAGTTGTCCGCCCTCGGGAGGTGACGCCTTCTCGAGATGAAGAGGAGAGGCCTTTAACTAGGCGGAGAATCCTTCCACCTCCGGCCCCTTCAGCGGCACGGCCAACTGCTGATGAGGCGATAACCGTGGACCCTCTGCCTCTTTCCGAGGTGAGGGAGAACCTCAAAACGGCGCGCGCTCTAGCGGGCGGGCCAAATGATCTTTAAGCTCGGGAGGAGCGAGAAGGGAGTGCCACTCCTACCGCTCAATCTTCTACCCACAAGTTCGAGATGGGTGAGCCCTCTCGGGTAGTTGTGGATCTTGGAGATTCCAGCACCCCGTCGACGGGGGCGGCGGCGACGGGAGAGGTGTCTCCGTCTGGTTCTGACTTGGATTTTGAGGATGTTCGTATGTTTTTTGACGGGATCACGAACGCGACTGTTCATCCAGACGGGAGGCCGCAGGTGATCGACATTCCCCCGGATGAGAATTTATTGTTGAGGGAGTCCTCCGTGTTGCCGCCGTTGGGCCAGTTGTGTTCATCCGTTGAGAATTAGTCGCTGAGAGAGGTGGTGGATGTCGGCATAATGAATGAAGTGGCATCGATGGGTATGACGGTATGCGTTCTAGACTGACTATCTTCTCTTGACCCTTTCGTTTCCTGGGGTCCCCATCCCTGACTCATCTATTTTTTGCTTTGTTTCGCAGGTGTTTTTGCTGCAGATGGAGTGCCTGTATCGGACCAACGTTCGATCCAGGGTACTTCTCCGCGTTCTCGAGAGGTGTCGCCGGTATCGGATACAATGCAGGGAGCTTAATGAGCGCCTGAGGGATGATCCTCGTAACCAAGAGTTGGTTGGGGAGTTAGCGCGGGAGGAGCTACAGAGGAGCCAGGTTCTTGGCCGTGTTGAGACCCTGGAGGAGCGGCTGTGTCAGGCGAACGATGATTTAGAGGCTGGGAGTAGGGTGTTATTGAAGAGCGAGTGTCAATGCTTGGCCAGGGTGACGGCGATTACCTCAGAGTGGAGCGGGAAAGTTGTCGCGCTGGAGGGGGAGTTGGCCGACTTGAAGCGTAGGCTAGCTGAAGCTTTTGCCAGGACGGTCGAACTTGAGGGGATCATCCGTGCCAATGATTCCCAACTATCATTGATAAGAGCTGCCGCTGCTTCCAGGTAGAGCGGCCTCGAGGAGCGGATCAGGACACTGGAGGGGAATGCTCAAGATGTCGCGGGGCAGATAATGCTCCTTGAACAGGAAAATCGGTGCATCCAGGAAAAGTCCGCATGCATGGGTAGCTCCCGTGAAGCTTGGATTTACGCCTAAGTGCAACGGGACATATACAAACATCTGCTTGAGGCCAGCCTGATTACCGAGGATACCTTTGAGCAGGCGCGCCAGAGGGCGCGGGAGGCCCGTGAGGAATGCGGTTTTGACGTCGCGACACCCGGTAACGACGATGTCCCTGGTGGGAGCATGGCCGAGGCTGGGAATGATGGGGGCGCAGCGGAGGCCGGCAGGGGCGTAACTGGCGACAGAGCGGCGCAAGCCGGCGATGATGGGACTGGCGCGGATGGCGTTATTGGCAATCCCCAATTAATTGATGAGTAGTTGATAGTGTTTTCTTTGATTGTTTCCGTGTGTGGCTATTTTTCCTTCCTCTTTTTTATATTTAATTGATTGTTGTGGTTTGCTTCAGACAATGCTTGCTTCGGAGCGGACGGGCGTGGTCCGTATCCGTCTGTATGAATTTAAGGGGGGAAATTCCCCCTTTTTCTTCTATTCGATTATTGCTCGTTGTGCTGTGCGTTCTACTTTCACATGGCCATTAGTCGTCTTGGATCGAGGGCTCATGGCCCGAGCTTTAATTTAATTATCGTTGAATATTTTAGTTGGCGAAGGCTCGTGGCCTGAATCCCAGTTCAACCGTAGTTGAACTTTTGCTGATTCTTTTAAGTCGAGGGCTCATAGCCCGAACTTTACTTCGACTGTCGTTGAACATTTTAATTAGCGAAGGCTCGTGGCCTGAATCCCAATCCAACCGTAGTTGAACTTTGTTGATTCTTCTTATTCGAGGGCTCAAAGCCCGAATTTTACTTCAACTCTCGTTGAACATTTTAATTGGTGAAGGCTTGTGGCCTGAGTCCCAGTCCAACCGTAGTTGAACTTTGTTGATTCTTTTGAGTCGAGGGCTCATAGCCCGAATTTTACTTCAGCTGTCGTTGAACATTTTAATTGGCGAAGGCTTGCGGCCTGAGTCCCAGTTCAACCGTAGTTGAACTTTTGCTGATTCTTTTGAGTCGAGGGCTCATATCCCGAATTTTACTTCAACTGTCGTTGAACATTTTAATTGGCGAAGGCTTGTGGCCTCAGTCCCAGTTGAACCGTAGTTGAACTTTTGGTGATTCTTTTGAGTCGAGGGCTCATAGCCTGAATATTACTTCAACTGTCGTTGAAGATTTTAATTGGCGAAGGCTTGTGGCCTGAGTCCCAGTTCAACCGTAGTTGAACTTTTGCTGATTCTTTTGAATCGAGGCCTCATAGCCCGAATTTTACTTCAACTGTCGTTGAACATTTTAATTGGCGAAGGCTTGTGGCCTGAATCCCAATCCAACCGTAGTTGAACTATGTTGATTCTTTTGAGTCTAGGGATCATAGCCCGAACTTTACTTTAACTGTCGTTGAACATTTTAATTGGCGAAGGCTCGTGGCCTGAGTCCCAGTCCAACCGTAGTTGAACTTTGTTGATTCTTTTGCGTCGAGGGCTCATAGCCCGAATTTTACTTCAACTGTCGTTGAACATTTTAATTGGCGAAGGCTTGTGGCATGAGTTCCAGTCCAACCATAGTTGAACTTTGTTGATTCTTTTGAGTCGAGTGCTCATAACCCGATTATAGATGAGATGAATCAGCCATGCTCTGATTGTTTTTTTCCCTTTGTTTCTGACTTCAGCAAAAGCTACGTGATCTTGCTATGAAATCCCAACAGACGGCGCCAAATTGTTTGACCCAGAATGTTTATGAACATTTATGAACCCAAAACAATTATTAAAAATAGAGGGCCAATCATAGCAGGTCGTAACATGTCTGAAATTCAGTAAGAGAAAAAGATATTGAGGATGAACGTAGAGGTAATAGAATATTTAGTGATCTTTATTCATGATAATGGGTTAATCTGCCTCTCCATGAAGAGGTTCAGATCCTTACAATCATGTTTTCATGGATCCACTAATATTCTATATTTTTGATATTCGGTTCTCACTCTATGTTGTACTCTGTATTTTTTTAGAGCCCCCATGGGGAGAGAGTGGAACTCCTTTTCTAATGACTGCCCTTGTATTTATAGATCTTGGTTATGCCAATTGACTTTTCTTGGAGATCGGGTCCGTGTCAAGAGACTATTAGGGGCGTACCCGCAAGGCGTCGACCCCGATCAAAACCTTTAACCGGATACGGACAATATCATGTGGTCGAGGACGGCCTCGCCACTTGTGGTGTTCGCACTAGTCGAGGGAGGCCTCGACGCTTGCTATGTGAACTTGAATCGAGAGGGGTGATTAATTCACTCTGATTATTATAAGGTTGAATTGTAGCTCATACAAAGGTCACAGCTAGGAAGAAATAAGAGTGGAGACTAGAAACGGCTTACTCCATTATCAACTTCCTAGATAAGAGGGGAATCTGAGATTACTGATTGGGTTAATATGAAGATTGAAGTAGGGACCGTCTTCTCCATTAGTCATCCTTCAATAAATAAACCTAAATCGTGATATTCTTGTAGTAGCTAACATAATTAATCACCATTTAATTTTGCCTATTTAAATCAAGAAAGATATATATATGAAGGCCAACCAAAATGTACCTCACATTTGATGAGACATATAGAGAGAGATTATTAAACATTTCAAACTCCATTACACAATTTCAATTTTTCAGTAATATATTTTGATCTTTCTTCTTTTACTTAACCCTAAGTCTTAGGAATTTGTTTTTACGTGTATACGGACTTTCAAATAGTTTGTTGCCTATTTACATTCCATTTATTTTAAAAGATAATATTATAAAAGTATATATGAATGCATCATAGTACATGAAAAGACTAGGCTAGTGTACTTTACTTTTAGGTCTTTTATAGAGTTCCTAATTAGCAAGATAAGGGGGGGGGGGGGGAGTTATATCATTATTATATATATAAAGTATAAAAATTTAAAGAGATAAATTTTATATGAATTCTTTCATATACATACTAAGCATAGTGGCAAACGGACGGGTCGGGTTAGATATGGTTTAGGTTGAAAACGAATAACAAAAAAACAGATAAATTATTTAACCTGACCCATATTTAATACGGATAAAAAATGGGTTTAACTGTCGGATAATATGGATAACTATATTATTCATGACTTCTTGCATACGATCACTTTCACGAGAATTCTTAGTCTCTCTAATTTGAAGGACCTCCAATTTGAGGCTTTATGAATGTAAAAATTAGTCTCATTGATTATCAAATATAATTATTATTCATATTTGACCAGCTTTTAAAAAATTTATTATCCAACCCATTTTTTAGTGAATAATATGGGTGGTTAATAATTTTCTTTTAACCATTTTACCACATAATATTGGCAAAAGCAATTGAGTTCCCGGTAAATGTGATGTAGTCATGGCGCAAGCAACCTCTTGTAAAATAAGAATATGTTGGGTGAATAGGTCTATTTACTTATCACTTGCGCAAAAATGGTGGTGAATCGGTGGAAGCAACCTCTTCTCCACAACCCTCGGCAAAGGTGGTTGGGGGAGGAAGGAAAGACAAAAGAAATGGATAACTTTTTAATATGAAAATGAGAAGAAAAAGTCAAAGGGGAAATGTGTTTGTACGTTTGTATAATTGCATTAATGTTAAAGACAAAGATAGAACTGCTAAAAGTCTAGCAATCCCTTTTTGTTCTTATATTTGATGTGAGAAGTGAAAGTGTATAGTGACGGATTGTCCTCTGTAATACCTTTCATGGGGCCGATTTACATAGAGATCGTTTTACAGGGGGTAGGTACACAAATAATTATATTTACGGCTATTATTTAGGAATTAGTCAGTATTTGTTTAAAAATTAAAGTGGAAAACTAAAAATTCAGCATACACAGGACTTATTTACACAAGTTAATTTATTTTGACATGTAGGTGACATGTAGCATGTGAAATAAAACATAAAACTCACTTTATCCTTTTTTGAGTTTATGGCCTCTTTGGCCAAGTTTCTCCAAACTAAAAAGTGTTTCTTTTTTTTCAAAGTTGAAGTCTTTGGTCAAATTTTTAGAAGAAGAAAAAAGTATATTTGAGTAGAAACATAAATAGCTTTGGAAAAGCAGAAAAAGAATAGTAGTTTATTTCCAAAAGTAATTTTTTTGAAGAATATTTTTGAGAACAATACACTTAGAAATACTTTTTACAAGTTTGGTCAAATACTAATTATTGTTCAAAAATATTTTTAGATCATTTAACCAATTATAAACTGTTTCTCACCAAACTACTATGAAAAAAAACTTTTGAAAAAAAAAATACTACTCAATATATGCTGATTTTACGCCAAAATAGGCTATTTGAACGGAAAAAAGAAAAGCAGTTTAATTCTATCATTATTTCTCTAAAAAATAGAAGACCTGAAAGAATTAATCCGTCAAAAAATGGAAGTCAACAAAGTCATACTTAAGTTTGCATCTGATAATAGTTCTATCTCTTTTTTTTGTATTCCGTATTCATATTAGGACCTCGATTCATTAGCGCCATGTAAGATTCATTTATAGGGGAAACACTTTTTTATATTTTCTTTCTCATTTCTAAGGTTCGGACCCGAAATATTTGATTAAGGATGGAGGAATCGTATTCGTACATTTTATATTGTCCACAATTTTCCACGGCTTTGAAGAAGCACTCATAGTATTATTTTATATTTAATTTCCATAATTTATGCAAATTAAATACTCTTAATTAAGGCCAGAAATGATATTTCTTAGAGTAAAACATGACGTTTTTTCTTGGCATCGTATTCATTAATACTTGGTGAAGGTTGAACACTCCTTTAGAAATATATAGTAGAAGAAACAAATGCAATATATGTTATTTATCAAGAACTCATCCGTTACTTGACCTTCAACGTTCACACTTGTAAAATATTGATGCTTCTTTTGTACTATATCTGTATGTGTTGATCAGTGCTTATCATCAATTCATCGAAATAGATTAATTTGTTATTAGTAAGTTTGATCTAACTGCAGGGTGGAGCTACGTATTAAATTTAGGTGCTTCAACACCAGTGTGGCTCAACAACATCCGAGACCTAAAGCAAAGTTATATATATATATATATATATATATATATATATATATATATATATAACATTGATTACATCACAACTAAAATCAGTGGCGGAGCTACCCCTGTTCGAGGGGTGTCGACCGAAACCCATTCGCCGGAAAATAACACTGCGTAATAGGTAATTTTTTTTTTAAAATTGAGTATATACAAGGGGTTAACATCCCTTGAATACACGACAAACTCTTAGTGCAATGGTTAAGTGGTGTCAAAATATATAAAAGGTTGCAAGTTCCATTCAATACGTAGAAAAACATACTATCTCTGTTCCATTGACAAAAAACTATTTTTGTTATATTACTTAGAGGAAGAAATTGAGTTATTAAAAATTAATATGACCATAAATATCAATAATAAGATATAAATATACAAATAATATACTGTTATATATAGAGAAAGTAATAATTTTTGGGGTCTAAAGCAAGTGTTTCACCTGCTTTAGGGTCTGGCCGCCCATGTTCAGCACTCGTTAAACTTTACACAATATAGATATAGTTATATAAGAAACTTGAGGCATTTGATATAAAAGGAAAGGAAAGCACCTATCAATAAAAAAAATTAAGTAGTTATACACATTACAAATTTTAAACACCAATAAACATAAAATTCTGAATCCGCCATTGAATCTAAGGTAATAAGATAGGCAGAAACAAACGAACTTTGCAGGTTTGTTTTGGACACTGCAAATTAACTCCGTTTTGACTGGTTCTTAATTTGCTTGTTATTATATGTATATTAATATTTTTATTGGATTATGACTTCCGTATACCCTTGCGTCAACAAGTCATCAACCACGAAAATGATTGCTGACGTTATTTCATTCAATATACTATGGCTAATTGATTCGATAGCGGAGTCAGAATTTGAAGTTAATTGATTTTAAACCCGCACCCAATTTAATTCATAGTTCGTTTTAATATTATTCCTCCCTCTGTATAAGCCAAGCCACCACGAGAAACAATTTTTTAAATGAACTCTGGCTCTTTTACATAATATAACAATATTTTATATGTATAGATATACGACAATTCATGTGAATGTATACCAAACATATATACTAATTGGTAGTATATACCAATTATATTCCCTTATACACTTGATGGTTTGAATAAGACAAAAAGAGAAGATAGAATAATGAAAAGCTACGTATTTTTGTCAAATATGAATTGAGAGTTTGCAATATATATGCCTATAATTAAGGTGTGAACTTATGTACAAAGGACTAGCTATTTTCTGTCATTTATTTTGGCACTATTTACCTAATTATTCTATGCATTTTTCAACATATGATGACTGAAACTGAGGAAAGAAACAAATCATGACATTAGCTGATGTAATGGGAATTACAAGCTCTTGTATATATAAACATGCAATAAATATACAAGTACTGATGAGTTGATATATACAAAAAAAAAAAATGTAGGCCTAACTCATATATAGTGTCGCTTTCGTAATCAGAATTTGTTAGAGAATTTAATTTATGCACATTGTACATAATTTTTATATTATCTATAAATTTTAGCTAGTTATAATATATTACAGTATTAAGTTAGTAATTTATTATGTTATTAAAAACTTTGATATGATGATATAATAAATTTTACATTCTCGCACGGAAGGTTTGCAGATCCAGCCAAAAGAAGCGGTATGAGCAAATGATGATGTTTTGCCTCTCTAAGAAGTCTCGAGAAAACGTAATTAATTGATGCACAAAAATATAAATTAATTGGTGATGAAAAGGGGAAGTTTGAATTGATTTGAGTTGAGAACGAAAAAGAAAAAGGAATTGATTTGATGTTTATTAATATACAGATATATCATATCATGCCTGACACAATACCATTTTAATATTTTTACCAAAATTAATATTATTAATGTACAGTAAAAGCATGAATTATCAATGGACAATGGATTAATATTAGGATTGGTGCATGTTATCTATTTTGGCGAGAAAATTAGTACTAGTATTATTATCTACTCAAGGACGATTTCAGAAATTCTAACAAGAAAAAAAGAAGAAGCTATGTATCACCAAATGTTTGTATATATATATATATATATATATATATATATTCCAAATTCAAAAATTTAAGTTAGTCATGAATATGAGATTGTTGCCCACAGGGTGACAACTATTTTAGTCATTAGTAAAATTAATAAGTCTTCAGTAACATACATGTGATTGAAAACCAAATATAATTTATACAACTTGTTTATCTTTTTCAATAATGTCATTGTCTAAATACTCAATGAGTAAATGTAACGATCCGTCCCGACCATTCATTACGGGAGTTACCGCTCCGTTTTTTCCGTTTTATGCTTTATATATTTCGTTATATATGTTTGGAGAATTTGAAGTAATTCGGATAGAGTTTGGTTAGAAATGAGGCAATTAGTCTCTTTATGAGAAGGTTAGTTTGGAAAAGTTAACCAAAGGTTGACTTATGAGTTAGAAGGCTAGGAATGGATTTCCGATGATTCGACTAATTTCGGGGGATGATTTGTAACCTAGGAGCACAATCGAAATTGAATTTGGAGGTCCGGTGTAGAATTAGGCTTGAATTGGCTAAGGTTGGATTTTGGCGAATTCCGGTTGATAGGTGAGATTTGATCAGAGGGTCGGATGGAATTTCGAGAGTTGTTGTAACTTCGATATGTGATTTGTGATGTATGTGCAAAATTTCAGATCATTCGGACGTCGTTTGGTTGGATTTTTGATCGAATGCGTGTTTCGGAAGTTTTTGAAGAACTTAGGCTTGAATCCTATGTGAATTGATGATTTCAGTATTGTTAGGTGTGTTTTGATGATTGGAACAAGTTTGGATGATATTTTGGGATATGTTGGTGCCTTTGGTTGAGGTCCCGGGGGCCTCGGGTGTGTTTCGGGTTGTGATCACGCTCTTATTTGATGTTTCAACGTCGTATCTTTTGATATAAAGGGGTACCATATTGAACAAATGATCTTCAGTTACTATTTTGAATGAAGAATTAGATTCGTATCGTAATTATGGACCCGTAGCAAAAAGAATCATTGAATTTGGACATCGTATGGGGACTTTATGGCCATTTTACTAAAGTTGCCCAAATTTTCAGGTTAATGATGAAATTGGCTCTGACGGCGTATTAAAAACATGCACTACATGCAAATCTTAAAACCTACATATGTCCTTCATTATAAAGTCAAATTTAGTGATTCAAAAGCCTAAATTCATTATAATTTTATAAGGAATCAATTGGGAGCAGTAAGACGCGTGAACAGTACACCTATAATGAACAGGTCGAGTTTTCTTCAAATTTTTAAACGGGAAGAAGCTTCTGAGGTGATTTTTAAGAGAGAATTCATGGAATTTCATCATGTAAGAGTTTTAAGACTCGAATTATGTTGTTATGATGTAAAACATAGATTAGACACTGAAAAACCAAGGATTTAAGGGGTAAAAATGGCGGTTAGGGCTTGAAACCTAAGAAGGTGTAAAGTTAGAATTTGAGGGGTCAAATGGACTCCAATTTTGGTGTTCATTATATATACGGACTCGTGGCGAGATGAGGAATCCGTTGGTGTAGTTTTCCTAAATTTTCGAGAAGTGGACCCGGAGCTCGGATTTTACAAACTTCGTGAATTTTAGTACTTTTCGAGTATTTTTAATTGGATTAAGTTTCTTTGACCCATATTTATGCATTCATTGTGGTTTTGACTAAATTCGACGCGCGAGGAGGTCGATACGAAAGGAAAAAGCATTGCGGACCAGTCTACGGTCGGTTCGAGGTGAGTTGTTGGTATATATGATGGCCTGAGTGTTTGAAACCCCGTCTTATCACACTGTGACGCTATTTAGGGCGTGACTCGCATCCCATGGTAGGTGCGGGATTGTTTATGACTGGGGATTTTAATCAGAGGGTCGAATGGAATTCCGAGAGTTGCTGTAACTTCGATATGTGATTTTTGATATGTGTGCAAATTTCAGATCATTCGGACATCGTTTGGTTGGATTTTTGATCAAATGCGTGATTCGAAAGTTTTTGAAGAACTTAGGCTTGAATCCGATGTGAATTGATGATTTCAGTGTTGTTAGCTGTGTTTTGATGATTGGAACAAGTTTGGATGATATTTTTGAATATGTTGGTGCCTTTGGTTGAGGTGCCGGGGGCCTTGGTTGTATTTCGGGTTGTGATCACGCTCTTATTTGATGTTTCAACGTCGTATCTTTGGACATAAAGGGGTACCATATTAAACAAATAAGCTTCGGTTACTATTTTGAATGAATAATCAGATCTGTATCGTAATTACGGACCCGTAGCAAAAAGAATCATCAAATTTGGACATCATATGGTGACTTTATGGCCATTTTACTAAGGTTGCCCAGATTTTTAGGTTAATGACGAAATTGCCCGTAACGGCATATTTAAAACCTGCACTATTTGCAAATCTTAAAATCTACATATATTTTTCATTATAAGGTCAAATGGAGTGATTCAAAAGCCTAAATTCATTAAAATTTCGTAAGAAATCCATTGGGAGTAGTAACACGTTTAAACAGTATACCTATAATGAGCATGTCGAGTTTTCTTCAAATTTTAGAACGAGAAGAAGCTTCTGAGGCGATTTTTAAGAGAGAATTCATAGGATTTCATCTGGTAAGAGTTCTTAGACTCGAATCATGTTTTTATGATATAAAAACATAGATTAGACACTGAAAACCCAAGGATTTAAGGGCTAAAATGGAGGTTAAGGCTTGAAACCTAAGAAGGTGTAAAGTTGGAATTTGAGGGGCCAAACGGACTTCGATTTTGGTATTCTTTATATGTACGGACTTTTGGCGAGATGAGGAATCCTTTGGTGCAATTTTCAGAATTTTTCGAGAAGTGGACCCGGAGCTCGGGTTTTACCAACTTCGTGAAATTTAGTATTTTTCGAGTATTTTTATTTGGGTTATGTTTCTTTGACCCATATTTATGCATTCACTATGGTTTTGACTGGATTCAACGCATGAGGAGGTCGATTCGAAAGGAAAAGTCATTGCGGACCAGTCTACGGCCGGTTAGAGGTGAGTAGTTGGTGTATGTGATGGCCTGAGGTTTTGAAACCCCAGCTTATCATATTGTGATACTATATAGGGTCTGACGCGCATCCCATTGCAGGTGCGGGATTGTTTATAACTGGGGATTGTGACCTGGTCTATCCCGAACAATACTGTTTCTATATTGGCGATTGATACGCACCCTGTATTGAATATATCTGGGCTTATTGCCTTGTTTGGGGTCTTGTGCCGATCTGTAGCATCCTCAGAGGATGAATATCATTGTGATAGCATGCTTTGTATAATCATTGATCTCAGTCCTGTGCTTAATCACTGTTATGAAATGCTAAGTCAGTTTTCCTGAAGTTAAATATCTAAAGTATATTCTTCATAATAAATTGGAAATTGAAAAATTAATTGAATCTCTTACGTGACTCATATGCATACTGTGGACTGAGTATGGATTGGGCTGCGCGCCGCAACGAATGTTATGATTTGAGTATGGATCGGGCTGCACGCGATAACGAATGTTATTATTATATTGCACTTGGGCTGAAGGAGCCCCTCCGGAGTCTGTACACACCCCCAGTGAGCGCCGTCGACGTTAAATGGATCGGGCTACGCGTCATAGCGGTCATGTGCATTGCATTGCATTCATGCATTGTTATTTACTTGTTCTAGCTGTTATTACCTGCTGTTGTTGGTTCGTAGTAAGGTGTCGGATTGTTAGTTTTAGCTTTGCTTTGTGGCATTTCATGGATTTTTATCATCAGACATTTTATATGCTTATTACTCACTGAGTACTTAGTACTCACCCCTACTCCCTGACCCTTGTGTGCAGATTTAGGTATACCGGAGGCAGCTGAGCAGTCTTTGGTTCTAGAGCTTATCAGAGTTGTTGAGGTAGCTGCTTGACGTTCGCAGAACCTGACTACTCTTCCTATTCCATATATATATATATATATATATATATATATATATAATCGTGTGTTGAATTGTTTAAGTTCGAAAAACAAGTTTTTGTTTATTGGGCAATTTGTACTTCAAATCTATTTGGCCTTAAACAACAACAACAACAACAACTACCCAGTATGTTCCCACAAAGTGGGGTCTGGGGAGGGTAATACGTACACAGGCCTTACCACTACCCGAAAGGGTAGAGAGGCTGTTTCCGGCCGACCCTCGGCTCAGAAAAAAGAGAGAGAAAATCAACAAACAAAACAAAACAAAACAATGTTAGTAAATCCGGGATAAATCAAATAAATAATTATCTAAACATAAAACCAAAAGTAGAATGACATGCAATAATACCAATCGGTTACTACCATAAGAGGCACAACACAATACATTAATTAACTATAGAGATCGCTACCAAACCCCACTCAGCCCCTAACCGAAGTACTAAGAATTCTAGAAGGCCCTACCCTACAACCCTAATACTAGACCTCCAAACTTTCCTATCAAGGGTCATGTCCTCGGAAATCCCCATTCTAGCCATATCCTGCCTAATCACCTCACCCCAATACCTCTTAGGCCTCCCTCTGCCTCGACTCACGCCGACCACCGCCAGCCGCTCACGACTCCTCACCAGGGGCATCAGGGCTTCTCCTCTGCACATGCCCGAACCACCTGAGCCTCGCCTCTCGCATCTTCTCATCCACTAGGGCCACCCCGCCTTCTCCCGAATAACTTCATTCTTAATCTTATCTAACCTGGTGAGCATGCACATGCACCTGAGCATCCTCATCTCCGCAACTCTCATTCTCTGGACATGAGAGTTCTTCACAGGCCAGCACTCCACCCCATACAACATGGCGGGTCTAACCACCGCTCTATAAAACTTCCCCTTGAGTTTCTGTGGAACTTTCTTGTCACACAAGACTCCTGATGCGAGCCTCCACTTCAACCACCCCGCTCCTATACGGTGAGTGACATCCCCGTCAATCTCTCCGTCCCCTTGAATCACTGATCCAAGATATCTGAAACTGTCCCTCTTGGCTATGACCTGAGATCCCAGCTTCACGTCCCAGCCTACTTCGCTCGACTCGGCGCTAAACTTGCACTCTAGATATTCTGTCTTAGACCTGCTTAGTTTAAAACCCTTAGACTCGAGGGTCTGTCTCCAGACCTCCAACCTCGCATTAACACCGGCCCTCGTCTCGTCTATCAAGACTATGTCGTCAGCAAAGAGCATACACCATGGCACATCCCCTTGAATATGGCGAGTTAGAGCATCCATTACCAAGGCAAATAAGAGAGGGCTTAGCGCAGATCCTTGATGTAGCCCCGTAACCACCGGAAAATGGTCCGAGTCGCCACCCACCGTCCTAACCCTAGTCTTGGCTCCATCATACATGTCTTTGATCACTCTGATGTAGGCTTGTGGCACGCTCTTCGCCTCCAAGCATCTCTACAGAACCTCTCTAGGGACCTTATCGTACGCCTTCTCCAAGTCGATAAACACCGTATGCAGGTCCTTCCTCTTATCCCTGAACAGTTCCACCATCCTCCTCACAAGGTGGATAGCTTCTGTAGTAGAGCGACCCGGCATGAAACCAAACTGGTTCACAGATATAGATGACATCTCCCTCACCCTCGCCTCGATCACCCTCTCCCAGGACCTTCATGGTGTGACTTATTAATTTGATACCCCTATAGTTGTTGCAACACTGGATATACCCTTTGTTTTTGTACAAGGGAACCACTGTACTCCATCTCCACTCCTCCGGCATCCTCTTGGTCCTAAAGATCACATTGAACAACCTGGACAACCACTCCACTCCCGACCTACCCATGCATTTCCAAAACTCCACCGGAATTTCGTCTGGCCCAGTCGCTCGACCCCTACTCATCCTACGCAACGCCCTCAAGACCTCCTCCTCCTTAATGCGCCTGCAGTGCCCGAGGTCTCTAGGACACTCTGAATGCCCCAGCTCCCCTAGATCTAAGACTTGATCCCCCTCTTCGTTAAGCAGGTCTCAAAAGTATTCCTGTCATCTCCACTTGACTTGCGACTCCCCCGTCAGAACCCTACCATCCTCGTCCTTGATGCACCTAACTAGGTCTAGATCCCGCGCCTTCCTCTCCCTCACCTTAGCCAACCGGAATAACTTTCTGTCCCCGCCTTTCTCCCCCAATTCCTCGTACATGCGCCCAAATGCTGCATTAGCTTCCGTGACCTCCAGTTTCGCTTCCTTCCTCGCCACCTTGTAGTTCTCCTTGTTCGCTCTCCTTTCTTCTTCGCTTGAGCTCCCTGACAACTTAGCAAATGCCGCCTTCTTCGCCTCCACTTTTCCTTGGACTACCTCATTCCACCACCAGTCACCTTGGTGCCTGCCTGAATAGCCCTTGGCTACCCCAAGCACATCTCGCGCAGCCTCCCTAACCAAGTTCGCCGTCACTGACCACATTGCGTCCGCTTCCCCAGAGCTACTCCAAGCTCCCCCATCAACTAGCTTCCTCTCCAGCTCCTGGGCTTTCTCCTTAGTCAAAGTTCCCCATCTAATCCGCGGTCGGCCCCGAGAACCCCTCCTCTTCCTCTTCACCCGGAGACCTACATCCATCACTAGGAGTCTATGAAGAGTTGAAAGGGACTCTCCCGGAATAACCTTGCAATCCTTGCACAACCCTCTATCGCTCCTTCTGAGGAGGAGGTAATCAATCCGAGTCCTCGCCGTGGAACTTTTGAAAGTAACCAAATGCTCCTCCCTCTTCTGAAATGACGAGTTCGCGATCAAAAGCTCCGAAGCCCTAGCGAAATCAAGCAGCGAAGTGCCCCTCCGTTCCTAACCCCAAAGCCAAAGCCGCCATGCACCTCACCGTAACCACCAGCCTCCGCCCCAATATGACCATTAAAGTCCCCTCCAATAACTAACTTCTCAGATTGGGGAATACTTCTCACCAATAATAATAATAATGAATAAAATACTGAGAAGTACGAAAATAACTGACACTAGAAGAGTATATGAGTTAATATATATATATATATATATATATATGTGTGTGTGTGTGTGTGTGTGTGTGTATTCTTGTTCAGACATTGTTATCCAGTTTGTTTTAGAGGCTCTAGACTCGTGACCCCAGGTCTTTGGGAGATTATTCAGTTTAGCTTCTATCTATCGGTTAAGCATTTAGCTTTATTGTTGATAATAACATGCAAGTAATTGGTTTGAGCTTCATGCTCGGGATGAGAGTGTAAATGGTCAGGCTTGCCTAGTAGTTGTGTTGGGCGCCATCACGACCGGGATTGGGGTCGTGACAGTAACCTTTCAAGAGTTACCAGTTGACCGTGCAAACATACTCTATATTGTCAGTTTGTCACCGCAATTGTTCGCAGCACTCATCTATCAATCTATACTATATTAAAAGTGCGAATTTTCTATCGAAATGTCGTTTATTTTAAATTTATATTTATATAGATATCGATATTGTTATCTATATTATATTAATAGGACAAATCCCCTTAGCGAAATGTTATTTGTCTTTTATACCTTTTTAAAACTTTATAATGGAAAATCTGTAGTTCAGTTACATTATAATTATTTTCTTTAATATTGAGAATAAACACTAAATATTTAAATTAACTAATTAGCAGTTAATAGAATCCAGCTTAATTTCTTTTCCAAATTTATTACATAAGTTAAATCCTTTTTCAAGTTGACAAAAGCCTTAGGCTACATATTTCTTTTTATAATAAGAAGCACATTGACGATGAAAGATATTATAAATAGAGCAAAGTTTGTTACAGTATAATATTAAAAGTCAAATTGGTAATGCAACTTGAGGTAAATAAAGATAAAATAATACAGAATGTTCTAAATGCGCTATATTTTTATTAATAAGGAGCAACTTGTGCTTGCACAATATTTAACTCATTATTTTTACTCGTTCTATGCTTCTTTGGTCAAGCTCTACCCTAAGTATTGTTTTAATCTATTAAAACACAATTTTATAGTTATATATATGATGAAGAGTATAAATTATTGATTATTTCTATTATTATTGACACAATAGATATGTGCAACACACGTACTCTAAAACTACTACTATATTAAAAGCTTGAAGCCGTTAACAAAATATCGTTAGCCTTTTTTATCCTTTGAAAATAAATTTTATATCGCACAAAATTGTAATTTAAGTTACTTTCCTATTATTTAGGATTTTAAAATTAACTAAAATTTTGATTATTAAATCTTTTCTTATTTAAATTGTATGACAATTCCTAATATATATTTAGGAATTGAAGTCAAGCAAGATTGAAGTCAAGAAGATTGAACTTATATAAATATTTTACTTATTTAAAACAGGTAAATTAATTATTAGGCCGTCATTATGAGTATGCTTTTCACGTTAAATAGACATATAGTTATGTTACATCATAATAATTAATATGTACCTAATATATCTCTAAAACTTATAAGAGCCAATATTGAAAAACGACGAGAACTTTGGCTTTGGAAAAATCAATTTATATGATTCGGAAGAATAATTAAATTACTTACCATTTCTTTAGTCATATATGTCATTTGGAAAACAAATATTCTGAAGTAGAAGTTCTAAAAATAAACCTAAAAAAAAGTAGAAAAAATTTAAGGAACCAGACAACCTAAAAAAATATTGAGTAGAGTATATGAAGTTAATTGCTATAGAGTTAAAGTTTGGACGACATATCCACATTTTTATATCGTTGAAAAACAAGAATATTCCTTCAGCATTACCACGAAAATTTGATCAAATTTTCTATTCTTCGTAAATGCATTTCATGTTAGATAAACTCATAATCATAATAAATAATAATTTATTTTAAATATATTTAAAATATAGGCTCCTGTGAATTTCTTTACGCAGAGCTTCTTTTTTATTGAGTTAGTTAAATAGGATTGACATTCATTTTTTTATGATCTTACATTTCTTCAGGCAGTCCATTCTCTTTTGGTTCTGATAGTTTAATTTGAGTTACGTTAAACAGAAGTAGGATATATTTTGAGGGCTGAGGCAGTAATCCAGCATTTAGTTTTATGAAAAATTGGTTGCATTACTACTATTCTTTTAGCATATTAGTGATGATATAAATATTAATTTCAAAAGTTATCTTTCAGATCGTATAAGTTTGAAGTGGGTGGGACTAGTAAAACACGAATGGTCTTTTTCCTATAAATATGGACCAATTCTTCGTTTCTTTGCTTAGTGAATGATTCCAGTGTTGAAAAACTTTTTACCAAAATCTTAGTGCAATGGAAAAACAAAATTTATTTGTAAGAAAAAGGCAATACAGAAAAGTATCATTTAGTGCAATGGAACAAGAAAAACAATATAGCCAAATGTGTACAATATTGAAATAATTGTTATGAATAGAATTCAATTTGGAGTGAATGTCTATCTTGTGGAGAGTTTTACTTTGTGACTAAGTCATATTTCTCCTATAAATAGAGGGGTCTTACCCCATTGTAAATCATCCCAAAATTCAATAAGAATTCTCTCTCCCTACTTTTCTCTGCAATATTGTTCTTCTTCTTTTATTATTTCATAACACGTTATTAGCACGAAACTCTAACCAATTGAGTAGAAACTTTGGGAATGAGCATAATGATTGTCAATTGTTTCATGAACTTCCTTCGTGATTAAAATTCTTGATTTAAGGTAAGTATTTTACTTTTCTCTTTCAAATTCTTGAAATTCTATAATTTGATTTTATATACAGACAAAGACAACAAAGTTTGATTATAACTCTAATGGAGTTTTTAAGAAATTACACCCACATGAAGTGGTGAAATTTCTATGTCTTGCCATGATCAAAGTCATAGATGATCATGCGCACAAGAAGTAAAAACCCGTCCCATTGAATTTTCTCCATTCTCATTCCCTTAAGAGAATGTGATAGCAATTTGATAAGTCTGAAAGAAGACAAAATTATTACCGTGAAGGTATCAATGGATGTGGACGTGGCAATAGACGAAATTATAATCGTCATCATTTGTGGTAATGAGAACAATAAGGATTCTCAAAATAATCCCACACATTGTGAAAATATTTGTCATCGATTTGACATGAGATTTTATAAAGCACATATAGATGACTATGGTCCATTCATGATGTGAATGAGAAATCATCTGATTTATGAATATATATTCGTTTTTGGAAAAAAATAAATGTGCTAGTGGTAGTGATTACACCACACTCACCTCTAAAAGGAGGTTTGAGATGATATAAGAAAATAATATCATTATTATGGCATGAATGACCATTGGTCACGTACCTATTGTACGTCAAAATATTTTGGCAATGTGATTATTAAAGGACAACAATAATGCAAGAAACATATCTTGCATATAATTTTGGCCACGACCATAATGGTATAAGTTTCTCTTTGAAAGAGATGTTCACCATATAGGTGTTAATGATTATGTGGTACTATCAATTAATTGAGAGCTCTCGAAGAGCCAATTACCACTATTTTGGAGAAACACAATTAATTACCAATAAGGTATTGTGTTGTAGTACGTCTCAAAGAAACATATTTAGTTTCCAAAGTATTCGCGAAAGCGGTTGATTATATTCAGACTATAAATAAAGGAAAGATTTAATATCTTCTATTACTACAACTTGTTGTGGGATAATATGTATGTAAAAAGCTACCCGCTTTATCTCCAATTTGTACTACATAAATAAAAGAATACCACAATGAAGTGGATATTTTATTGATATAAAACACATATCATAATAAACTTGGAGTTTATTCATAATTGCACACATCATGGTGTAAATCTAAAATTTATCAATATTGATAATTTATTCAGTTGGCATAATTGATTTACCCATATCAATTTAAGTATGATGTGCAAAAATAAAGAGAATTCACATGGGTAAATATTAAAGAACTAGAAAGTTCTTTACGAATTCTTTTATGTGCATGTTCTCATTAATTAATATACCAACTAAAATTAGGATTGAATCCCATGAATGCTGGAAATATCAAAGGTGAATATGGGCCCATTCACCTACCATGTATACCACATAAGATGCATCTATGAGATGGTTACATGTGTAATTATTATTAACCCGCAACCTCGCCGATTTGTGCGAGGTAACTTGCTCAATAATTTAATTTAGATCATATTCCAGATTTTCTATTCAAGAAGTTCATCTTGATAAGTTTGTTTACATCAGAGCTGGTTTAGCAAAATAACTTATTGAGTGTCTTCACTTAATAGCTAAATTATTGCTTATGAGAACAAAGTTATATATATCAGTTTGATATACATTATATACGAAAGTATATTATATTCTCCCCTCACAAGTGGTTCAGGGTCAGGAACCAAATAATTCCATCTTATTATTATTGATGTGTGGTGTATATTTTGATTAACACCATAACACATAAAGATGAGTTCTCGAAGTTGAGGAAACGAGTTAGTTTTTCTAACATGAGGGGGAGACAAGATACAAAAGTTGAGAAAACGTTACATGGAATGAATTATCATTTATACATCTATATCCTTGAATAAAATAATATGAACTTGAAGTTCATAAAAGGATAATTCATGTGCAACTTATTGCAAAGCATGCGAGACGCATTTGCTGACCCAAATAAAGTAACTATATTCTCATTGCAAATGCTCATATTAAGTCCTAGAAGGACAAAGTCTATGGTAAGCTTAAAGCTTATTCACAATCAGTTTCAAATAAACTTCTTGATAAAGAAGATGAGCAAATGATCATAATAAAGGAGGCAAGTGATCTAGAAGATCACATGACATTACACTTCATAATATCTCATGAGAGATTCAGGTACCTGAATATATGAATGAAGAGATCTCTATGTTATGTCGTTATGAAAATATATTGAAATTGATATAAAATCTTTGTCGACGTCAACCTTCAAGAAGCTAGTGTACAGGATTGGGATGCGAAGGCTTAAGGATGTGAATTGATGCTCTCATCAGGGGGAGTTAATGCGTGTTGCACTCTTTTTTCCTTACAAGGTTTTGTCCCACTAGGTTTTCCTTGCGAGGTTTTTAACGAGGCAACCAAAAGGCATATTATTAGATATGTGTACTCTTTTTCCTTTTCTATAATTTTTTTCCCAATGGGTTTTCTTTTAGTTAAGGTTTTAACGAGGCACATTATCAATGAATAGACATTCAAGGGGGGGGTGTTATGAATAGAATTCTATTTGGAGTGAATGTCTATCTTGTGGAGAGTTTTACTTTGTGACTAAGTCATATTTCTCCTATAAATAGAGGGGTCTTACCCCATTGTAAATCATCCCAAAATTCAATAAGAATTCTGTCTCCCTACTTTTCTTTGTAATATTGTTCTTCCTCTTTTATTATTTCATAACAATAATAACTTATCTGTTCAAGGGGAATCTTGGATTTTGTGATTCTCATTAATCAACTCAATATACACCATACGTTCCAACTGTTGCGTATATCACATGTCATATGTATAAGAAAATTGGTCTTGTGTTACTCCATTCACATATTTAATATATTGAGCTGAATGTATTCTTTATAATATATTAAGAGTATTCATTCATCATTATAAAGATTTCTTCGATAGCCCATACTCTTTCACGTGACCAATAAGGAATAGAGCTAACTGAGTATGAGAATGAACTCAGGGATTCCAACAACCATTCTCACCGATTGTGCCTCAAAGTATGGCCTTTTCTGATTGATTCGATGTTGAGGATATACCTGTAGTTAGTAGCAGTTAACCATAGTAAGTATAGCAAGTTAAGTTAATTAGTTGTATAGTTGGGTCCCACTAGTTAGTTAGAAAGTGATTAAAACAGCTTAGTTTTTTCTTTTCTTTTACTTAGCACTCTACAGTTCTTATCGTGCATCTCTGAAAGCTCAATAGCAGAGTTCTTCCTCTTCACAAAATTCTCTCTCTAAATTTTTCTCTTCTTAGTCTTTGATTCTTAGTTGCATGCCATTGATAAATTCATCATGGTATCAGAGCGGGATTAACGAGTGATTCTAGGGGATTTTTCGAGCAATTGAAGGAAAAATTCGAGAATCTATTCAATTTCAAAGCTTAAACCCTAATTTTTTGTTTCCTTTAATGGCGATTGAGAATTCAGCTGCAAACGTGAATACTGGAGCTGGAACAACTGGAAGTACTACTGTTACGGATCATAATCATCCGCTTTATCTTCATCCTTCGGACGGTCCTAGATTCATGTCGGTGGGATTGATTTTGACAAAATGGAGAATTATTCCTTGTGGAGTCGTACGATGAAGGTAGCATTGCTAGGTAAGAACAAGTTATGCATAGTTGATGCATCGACATCGAAGGAGGATTTTGGTACAGAATTAGGGAATCAATGGGATCGATGTAATGTAATTGTCACTTCATGGCTTATGAACAATGTGAGTAGGGAACTAGTTACAGAAGTGTTGTTTTCTTCAAGTGCTCAAAAAATATGGGCAGCTTTCATGGAAAGGTTTGACAAAGTGAAGGGATCAAGGACCTTGACACAGGGAGTCTCGTATGTTTCGACATATTTCACTAGGTTGAAGGATCTTTGGGCGGAATATGATTCAATATTACCACCTCATTCGTCTGCTACTGAATACATTGAGCAATTGGAATATTAGCGTTTATTGCAGTTTCTAATGGGCTTAAATGATGGATTTGAACAAGCGAGGAGTCAAATTTTATTTATGCCAACATTGTCATCCATAGATAAAGCTTATGCTATGGTAGTGCAAGATGAGAGTAGGAAAATGATTACTGGAAATGGATATGGGCAAGCAGGACACACTGATCCTACAGCCTTTTTTACTGCTCGACCAAGAAGAAACTTCAACTTAGAATATGAATTTTGCCATATGAAAGGTCATACTAAGCTTGGACTATAAGCTAATGAAATGTGAATTTTGTGGTGAAACAGGACATCGCAAGGAGAACTGTTACAAAATTGTTGGGTATCCAAATGACTTTAAACAGAAAAAGAAGGCTAATGCAGTGATGGTGGAGTTAACTAGATAGCAGGATGTGCGAGTTTCACAGATTGCTTATTAGGCAGGAAACAATATTGAGGCAGGACAGTCCTTCATGAAGGAGCAATACAACCAACTGCTGCAATTGTTGAACAAGAACTTCATTGGAGAAGCAAGTACTAACATGGCAGGTAAATATTTTGTGGCAATGTAGCACTTTGTGAAAACTTAGAGTTATGTAAATTGATAGTTGATACTGGTGCTACCAATCACATGACTGGTGATAAAAATTTGCTAAAAAATGAAACTTCAGTAGGGAACTCAGGGCAGGTTCAACTACCTACAGGAGATTTAGCTACTATTTCATACATGGGAGAGTGTCAGCTTATAGGAGGTGATGTATTGAAGGATGTGTTGTGTGTTCCATCTTTCAAGTTCAATCTTATGTTAGTATCAAAAGTAACATAAGATCTTAAGTTCAGTGTTACTTTTTTCCCCAAATATTGTGTATTTCAGGACCTCTTGTCTGGAAAGGTGAAGGAGATTGGTAGAAGGGAGGAAGATTTATACATTATGTCAGGTGCACTAGGAAGGAAAGTGAATAAAGCCTTTGTAGTGACTAATAAAGGAAGTATGGATATATGGCACAAAAGAATAGGACATGTACCAGTACAAGTTCTTAGAAGAATTTCTAGTTTGCAAGAATATAGTAGTAACATACACAATAATACATTGTCTAAGTGTGAAATCTGTCCATTGCTAGGCAGACTAGAGTGCCTTTTCAACTCGGTGTTAGTAAAAGCATGAACAGTTTTGATTTGATTCATATGGATGTATGGGGACCTTATAAAGTTGCTACTCGCAATGGAATGAAATACTTTCTTACATTTGTTGATGATTGTACTAGGTGGACTTGGGTATTTCTCATGAGGCTTAAATCTGATGTTATTTTTTTTCTCAAAAATTTTATTACTGTGACTAGCACTCAGTTTGGGAAGCAGGTGAAAGCCTTCATGTCAGACAATGGTGGTGAAGTTTTTAACCATGCGTGCAAAGACTTGTTTCAATCACATGGCATTGTTTATTAAAGTTCATGTCCATATACTCCTCAGCAGAATGGAGTGGTGGAAAGAAGACACAGGCACATATTTGAAACTGCAAGAGCAATTAGATTCCAAGGACATTTGCCTGTCAAGTATTGGGGACATTGTATTGATTTTGCCGTGTATATTATCAATAGGATCCCTTCCTCTGTACTGGGATATAAGTCACCTTATGAATTATTTTTTGGTAAACCACCTTTACTCATACATTTCAGAGTTATTGGATGTTTATGTTTTTCTACTAACCTGATTAGTACTGATAAATTTGCTCCAAGAGCTGTAATGTCAGTTTTGCTGGGTTATGCTACACACCAAAAGGGATATAGCTTGCTGGACTTGGAAAATAGAGTATTCTTCATCAGCAGCGATGTAGTATTCTATGAAGACATGTTTCCTTTTCATGGATCTGAGACCACGTCTAATTTCTTTTTCCTAGACATGTGTCCAGTACCAAAGGAAAATCTTAGTGAAGAGCCGGTAGTAATGGATTGTTCAGATGCAGATTATGACAGAGCTACTACTCTAAGTCCTTCAGAGGTGGTTCCAGTTCCTGTAAATGAATAGGACACTCCTTCTGAAACTATTCATGGTGTGGTTCAACCTATTGCTATTGCTCTAAGTGGTTCTTCTGATGTTTCTACTACTGTGGAGTTGAGAAAATCAACTAGAGTGTCCAAACCTTCTATATGGCTCAAAGATTATGTTAGGCCAAATAAGACAGGTTCTGTAAGCTGCTGCAAATATCCTATCTCAGAGGTCATTGGCTATGATATGATTTCCTCAAAATACCAGTGTTATTTGGCTAGTTTCTCAGTTGAGGTGGAACCTGCCACATATTCTAAAGCTATTAAGGATAAAAGGTGGGTTGAGGCAATGCAGGTAGAGATTAAAGCCTTGGAAGACAATAAAACCTGGACATTAGTTCCTTTGCCACAAGGACAGAAAGCTATAGGGTGCAGATAAGTTTATAAAATCAAGTACAAAGCTACAGGAAAAGTAGAAAGATTTAAAGCTCGTTTAGTAGCAAAGGGGTATAATCAAAGAGAAGGATTGGATTATCAAGAGACCTTTTCATCTGGGGTGAAAATGGTCACTGTTAGAAGTGTATTGGCTCTTGCAGCATCAAGGCATTGGTTCATTCATCAAATGGATGTCTATAATGCCTTCTTGAAAGGTGATCTAACTGAAGAAGTTTATATGACAATTCCTCCAGGTTTCCATGATCCACACAACAAGTCAACAATTTGCAAGTTAGTGAAGTCTTTTAATGGATTCAAACAGGCATCAAGACAGTGGAACATCAAGTTAACTTCAGCTCTAAAGGATGATGGTTTCCAACAAAGTCATCTGGATTATTCACTCTTCATCAAGAAAACAACAGCTCACATAGTTATTGTGTTGGTTTATGTTGATGACATGCTTATTACTGGAGATGATTCTACATTACTTCAACAGACTAAGGATATATTACAGTCTTCATCCAAAACAAGGACATAGGAGAGCTCAAATACTTTTGAGGCCTAGAATTTGCTAGAAGGGGTGATTGAATATTAATACATCAACGAAAATATGCGTTGGAGCTTAGTTTTGAGTTGGGATTATCAGGTGCAAAACCTATAGGGTGTCCTATGGAGTCTAATCTAAGACTCACCACTTCTGAATTTGACAATCATGTGGGACAATTTGATGATGTATTATTGACTGATCCTGGACCATATCAAAGATTGTTGGGCAAATTGCTTTACTTGACCATCGCAAGACCAGGTATTTCTTTTGTTGTCTAAAGCCTTAGTTAGTTCATGCATTGTCCTAAAGCTTTACACATGGAAGCAACACTCAAGGTGGTGAGATATGTCAAATCAAGTCCGAGTCTAGAGTGTTTTTGGGGGCAAGATGTTCAGAGTTGTTATCACCCTATTGTCACACCTCCTTTTGGTGCGCCCGCTACCCGGGGGTAGAAGCGTAAAGGGAATTTTTCCAATTTAAGTGACAATATTCGAAACGGAATTATTCTATTTATTTCAGAGTCGCCACTTGGAATAAATTAAGGTGTCCCAAGTCACCAATTTATTTAAATCCCGAATCGAGGAAATTTCGATTTTCCAATGAAGTCTACGAACCAGAAATTCTAAGTAAGGAATTCTGTTGGCCCGAGGGAAGGTGTTAGGCACCCTCGGATCCCGTGGTTCTAGCACGGTCGCTTCAATTATTGTAAATGGCTAAAAATATCTGATTTTTATATATGTTATCCTATATGCTTTTAATAAACTATACCACTTTTGTTAAAATAAAACTATACATTCAACCCTTTAAACGAAAGTCTAATTCTAAGTAAAACGAAAACATTAACTTTGACGATACTTTAGTTGGGTGTACATGTTTATTGGAGTTATTTCTTGATTAACTCATGCAAAAGTATTGATGCGTGAAACGATTCCATTTTAACTGAGATTTGCTACTAAATAATCGGGAATGCGTCTAATTTGAATAAGCATAGATTTTAATACCTCACTTATTAGTTAGATCGGGAATATCTATTCACCCGTAACAGGCTAAATAAAATAATTGATTAATGAAAGCCCAAAAATAAACAAAGATAAACCTACTGTTAAATTTCAAAACTGGTTTTAACTATTCACTATGAATACATGTACTAAGAACTCCACGGTTTTTTTTAACTAAAAAACTTCAAACGTCATCACTTTGAACAACATTCAAACTTAATGCTAAGGATAAAATATACATGCTACGAGAAATACGGATTCATTTAAACAACCTATCAAAATATACAATAGTCCCATCCATACAAATACATTATACAACTAGCAAATGTATATCACAAAATCGAATCATGTTCTAAAAATTACTAACCGATAACCTAAAGTTCCTTTAATCTAATTACTAAAACAAACTCCGGAATTTCTAATGGTGACTTGATGTGTTTTGGAAATCTATGACTACAGTTAAAAAAAACAAAATGAAATACAGAGGCAAATTTAAGATGATAGCAGTGTTTCTTCAGTTGATTCCGAAATCATTCAGGTACATTGAGTGAAAACTTCAAGGCACTAGAGAGGATGAAATACCTGGAATTTGAATTGAAATAGAGAAAAGAAAAAGTCAGCAACAGCAAGTGAAGAAAACAGCAGTTGGCAGCAACAAACAAGCACCAGCAGTAGCACTTGAAATCCCAGTACAACTCAAAAACCCAAACTTTGGACAGAAAACAGAATTCAAACAGCAACCCAAAAGCCAAATTGTGAACCGGCAAAAGACACAAAATGATCTCCAAAGAATTCCAAATGGCTTGAACACTCAAAATCCAAAATAAAACAGAAGAACAGAGAGTCACTCCAATGTTATGATTTTATGTATTCTCCTCGAAGCTAAAAGAATGATATCAAAACACTCCTCTTTAGAACCTTTTAAATCTATATGTGTTCTCTGTTTTTCCAGTGTTTTCCAAATTCCTAAGCTCTCTCTGTATATCAATGTGTGTATTCTAGTGTTCTGCCAGTGAGTATATATGTGTGTGTCTAATGTCCTCTTGTATCTGTGAGTGTCTCCTCTTTTATAGCCTCCAAATGACCAAAGTAACAGCCCTACTTTTTAATTTTAGATCTGTCCAGCCTATGTTGTTTCTCCTTTTTTCACTTTTCTGTTGTATAAGTATGGCCTTTTAATTAAAAAAACTCTGAAAGGCAGAAATTAATGGCATGACCTGCTGTCCAGCAGGTTCCACTAGTCCTTCCATGTGCATTGCACTCTTTGAAACTTGGTTGTTAGTTTCATTTCTGAAACTTATCAGAATTACAACTATCTTCTCCTTAAAATCCTATTAGAATACAGCTATATCCAAAGCAGACTTCCTAATTTAACATCAGCAGAATTCAAGGTTCAAAACCAACAGGGAATTATAACAATTACATGCTACCAAAACAAACAACTATGAACCAGCAGTGAAGTCACATATAGTTGACAACTATAACTCAGCTACTATAAACCAATTTGTTTATAATTCAAGCACAACGATTCAATCTTCAAAAATAACAGTGATTCACTGGGGAATTAATTAGTATCAAGAGAAACAAATGTCTTACTGTTCTAACGAGCAGACTTACGAAAGCAAATCGACGTTATTCGATTAGTCGATTACAACATTTATAATCGATAACATACAATCGCAAAACAGTGAATCAAGAATTCTCGGCCAATGTCGGGGAATACCAAGCCAATTGTTCGACGACGCTAATCGACGCGAATACGTATTCGACAACATTCGTGGTCAAACAAACAAAGACGGAAAAACAATTGACCAAATAAAGGTCTTTGAGGAGAAGAAAGAATGGGCGAAATCACAAAAACAAACAACCACAAACGAAAACTATAAACCAAACAAACTAAAACGATGAGTAGAATTAAACAAGAATAGAAGAGAAAAGAAATACCTTGAAACTAGGAAATTGGGCTCGGCGGCTTGAGGCTTGTTCATTCGAGGTCGAATAAACCTTAATCGAGGTGTTCTCAACCGAGAACAACCCGAATAAAGTCCATTGGACCCCAAAATTTCGATCAATTTGGCCTAATTCGTCATTTTAAATTTTAGGGTTCTTGAGAGGGAATTTGGGGCTCGACCTCTTCCGGTCAGATTCGAGCCAAACCAAACTTGGTTTATTTATGAGGCAGGTCAGAGATGCATGGGGTATCAATTTGGGGTCGATTGGTGTAGGTTGAGTTTTGGCTCGAAGCTTCAATCGCCGATTCGAGAAGTTAGAGATGGATTTGAGATAAGGGGTTTGTGGATTTGGGTTTGGGGTGTGGTGGGGGTTCCGTGGTGTTAATTTGGGCGTTGCCGGCATCGTTGCCGCCGGCTTTTCAGACGAGGAGGCGGGGGGCGGCGTTAGGGTTCTTGGGGTGTTTGGATCGTCTCTCAGAGACGATGGGGGGAGTGAGGGAGTTCTGGGGGGTTTGGGTGTTTGGGTAGTTAAAATGGACAAATTAATCCCAGCCGTTCGATCTAATGAGATCAACGGCTTGGATTGATTCCCTTCATGAAACGGCGCTGTTTGGTCTTGGTGGGGGACTGGGTCGATCCGGGTGAAGGGAATTCGGACTGGGCTGGGACGTTTGGGCCTTACGAATTAAATCGAATTTCGGCCCAAATTTGATTTCCCCTCTCTTTTATTTGATTCTCATTATTTCCTCAATTGAAAAAGAATTAAAACTCTAAATTTCACTAAAAAAAAAAATCAAATTAACTCATAAAAAATACTAAATTAGTCATACTAACAATTTACACACATAATTGTTAAATATAAGATCACACAATTAGGTATTTAAACATTAAAACGCAAAAAATACACATTTTTGTTATTTTTTCATTTTCGTAAACAAACTTAATTGCTCTAAATTGCAAACATGAATTTTATATACACATGCAATGTATTTTTTGTATTTTTATATTAATTTAAACAAATATAATCACGTATATACAAATGCAAACAAATACCAAAAATAACAAAAAATTCACAAAAATACACACTATAAAATAGACAATTTTTGTTTTGATTTTGTGGGAGTAATTCATGTTAGGCAAAAATCACGTGCTCACAGCTGCCCCTCTTTGCGCGGAAACACGAAGAGTTTTCGTGCAAAGATAAATGAGTAAATACGAGCGATTTTTGCCCGTTTGAATATTCCGTGGGAAGCATTTTGAAAGAGTTTGACCGAGCCTTTGCTTCGGAGGCTTCCTACATATCCTGGGCTAAACAGGAATCAGGTCAATGTAGTTCGGGAAGTTTTGGTAGCTGGGACTACCGTGGACTGACACTTTGCTGTTACTGTTGCTATCGTTGCTGCTGTTGCTGCTTACTGCTTACTGACCTCCTTATTACACCAAAAAGAAATTAAAGCTGAACTAGCTATGCTATCAAACTATGAGTTACAAGATTCCTATCTATGATTCTCTTGAAAACTTGATCTTGAATCTTAGCTTGATTTGCTGTAGACCTCGATCTGAATCTTGATGCTCAAAAAGCTCTATGTGCTTGTTTATTTCTGTAACATTGAGTGAAGCGGAGTCGGCGGAGCTTGTTACTTCAATCATCTTCTGAGCAATCCGCGCCTTTGTTTACTCCAACGTTTGAAATCTTTTCTTTTGGTTCTTTTCTTCTTTTACCACTCTGGATTGATGTCCCATTTGTAGGTTATCTCGATCCTTGCATCCCGAGGTCAAACCTATTTAGACAACAAAACAAACAAACGAACGAAAATTTTCTGCCCCAGTTTTGCTAGGAAAATTTCGTGAGTTAGTTGTGACACAGAAAGTGATTAAAAAGACTCTTGTACTGAGTAAGAAAATCATAGTTTCACAAATAAACGTTCCACGGCTTTCTAGCCGGGATTTTGAAGAAGAGTTTCACGGCTTTCTGGTCGGAATTCAAACAATGTCTAAACGGTTTTTTTTGGCCGTCAGACCCTCGGTTTTTTGGCCGAGGTAAAAGTAAATGGCTCCGCAGTTTTCTGACTGGGAGATCCTCGATTTTTTGACCGGGGATAAAAGTTTCACGGCTTTCTGGCCGGAATTCAAACAATATCTAACGGTTTTTTGGCCGTCAGACCCTCGGTTTTTTGGCCGGGGTAAAAGTAAATGGCTCCGCAGTTTTTTGACTGGGGAGATCCTCGGTTTTCTGACCGGGGATAAAAGTTTCGCGGCTTTCTGGCCGGAATTCAAACAATATCTAACGGTTTTTTGGCCGTCGGATCCTCGGTTTTTTGGCCGGGGTAAAAGTAAATGGCTCCGCAGTTTTTTGACTGGGGAGATCCTCGGTTTTCTGACCGGGGATAAAAGTTTCACGGCTTTTTGGCCGGAATTCAAACGATATCTAATGGTTTTTTGGCCGCCAGATCCTCGGTTTTTGGTCGGGGTTAAAGTAAATGGCTCCGCAGTTTTTTGACTGGGGAGATCCTCGGTTTTCTGACCGGGGATAAACGTTTCACGTCTTTCTGGACGGAATTCAAACAATGTCTAACGGTTTTTTTTTTGGCCGTCAGACCCTCGGTTTTTTGGCCGAGGTAAAAGTAAATGGCTCCGCAGTTTTCTGACTGGGAGATCCTCGGTTTTCTGATCGGGGATAAAAGTTTCACGGCTTTCTGGACGGAATTCAAACGATATCTAACGGTTTTTTGGCCGTCGGATCCTCGGTTTTTTTGGCCGGGGTAAAAGTAAATGGCTCCGCAGTTTTTGACTGGGGAGATCCTCGGTTTTTCGACCGGGGATAAAAGTTTCACGGCTTTTCTGGCCGGAATTCAAACAATATCTAACGGTTTTTTGACCGTCAGATCCTCGGTTTTTTGGCCGGGGGTAAAAGTAAATGGTTCCGCAGTTTTTTGACTGGGGAGATCCTCGGTTTTCTGACCGGGGATAAAAGTTTCACGGCTTTCTGGCCGGAATTCAAACAATATCTAACGGATTTTTGGCCGTCAGATCCTCGGTTTTCTGACCGGGGTCCAAACAGATATTGGACTGATATGATTTGATTCTCTTTTTTGGAGTTTTCATTTTCTTTTCTTTTATTCTTCCTTTTGGGCCTTCTTTTAGGCTTTCTTTTTTAACCATCAACAAATGCATAAGATAAAGCTCTAAAAAGAAACTTCCATTTTATGTGTTTTCCTTGTTCCAAAGCCATTTCAATGCTTGCGTACTTCACTTCTTTGAGTTGTACCTTCTTCTTGCATAATTAAACAGACCTGCTTTCAACAAAGAACATTTTATCAGTTGAAAAAAGTGGTTGACTTTGTGGCCTTGATTATCTTCATTGCTTGATCGTTTCCCCATTTCCATTGAGAAGTTTGCTACCAATTGTCTTTGGGGTGACTTCCTTTCAAACTGACCGGGTTCATTCCCGGGGTTCCACGAGGATTTTCCGTGTAGGTTCCATCCTTCGGCCTTATTCCGTCTCTTCTAAGACCTTGGCCTTTGATTTCCATTTCCTTTCTAAACTCCGTTTCTTTGGAAACAATCGATCATTACGATCCAATCGTGGATTGTATCAATACACTACTGAGGCTGTTTTTCTTTTCTTCTTTACCAGGCGGAGTCCTGTAAAACCGGTCCTGTCGCCTTCCTTTGTAATAGTTTCAGAATTAAAATTAAACCGAAAGGGATTCAAAGAAAAAAGAATGAACAAAGAATGGAAAAATGTATCAAAGATAAAGAAGTCCCTTTCGGGGGAAAAGAAGGACTTATCTGAGGTATATGCCGACTTTAACCAACATGACATGCTTCTCGGACTAGACGCTTGATCGTCACAAAATCCCATTTTATTATGAACCAAAACGGGTCTATGTTTCCGAGATAAGGAGCCGTGCCAGGACTTCTTGTGGTGAAAACCTTTTCGGTTGACAGTGCCCTTTTGCGGGCTTTCGCCAATCGACCTCTCTCATTTCTCTCCTTACCATCGCCAGATAGCACTCTTTGCGAGTTTTTACCAACAGGCTCTCTCATTTTGTATTTTTCTATTTCCATCGTCTTATGGTGCCCGAAGGTTTTCACCAATAAGACTCTCTCATTTTATTTCTTTTCATTCCAGGAACTTCGGACCGCGACAATGATGTTTTCACAGCTTCCATCGATCTTGAAGGACTTGTACTCGGTTTGGGTAACAAGAATTGTGGACAAAATTACAACTTTGGAATCATCTTGACGGATCTTAAACCGAATCAACAATATCATCTGCCCAGTTTCATTTTTTGGGGAAACTGGGATTTTTGGTTTGGTGTGACTGAACCTCAGGGAGAGGTTGCCTACGTATACTTTCGGAATCAAGTCAAAACGTAGTTCAGGAACTTTGTTTTGTTTTGTTTTGTTTTGTTTGGTTTTTGGTTTCTTTTTTTTTTATTTGGATTCCAAAGAGGGTAGCCAAAGAAATGTAACCGGCTCAAAGGGTTTACAAAGGGGTTGATAGTGTTTGGGTAGCGGGAATAAAAGCCTTCAATCATTTCGACTTGTGAGGACATCATTGAAGCAAATTCAGACATAATACCTTTTCACAGCATCTGCATTCACAGCTGTTTCAGGATCTTTTCCTTCCATGTCTCCCAAGTATAACACTCCTCTCAGTAGCATCTTCCTGATGATGTATGGTCCCTTCCAATTAGGAGCGAATTTTCCTTTCGCTTCTTGGTGATGTGGAAGAATGCGTCTTAAAACCAACTGACCTACTTCGAAATTTCTCGGTCGTACTTTCTTGTTGTAAGCACGAGCCATTCTTTGTTGGTACAGTTGTCCATGACAGACTGCAGCCATTCGCTTTTCATCGATCAAAGTTAATTGCTCCAAACGAGTCTTAACCCACTCGCTATCTTCAATCTCTGCTTCAACAATCGTACGAAGTGAAGGAATTTCTACCTCTGTCGGTATCACGGCCTCGGTCCCATAGACTAGCAGGTATGGAGTCGCTCCTACCGATCTGCGTACTGTAGTACGGTATCCCAGTAAAGCGAACGGTAATTGCTCATGCCATTGTCTAGAACTTTGGATTGTCTTTCTCAAAATCTTCTTAATATTTTGTTCGCTGCTTCCACGGCACCATTGGCTTTGGGCCGATAAGGAGTGGAGTTCCTATGCGTTATTTTGAATTGCTCGCATATTTCTTCCATTAAACGACTATTCAAATTCGCAGCATTGTCTGTGATGATAGTTGCAGGTATACCAAAACGACAGATAAGATTTGAGTGTACAAAATCCACCACGGCTTTCTTAGTGACTGATTTGAGAGTGATGGCTTCGACCCGTTTTGTGAAGTAATCGATAGCCACCAGAATGAATCGGTGCCCATTCGAAGCCTTTGGCTCAATCGGGCCGATGACATCCATTCCCCAAGCGACAAATGGCCACGGCGCTGACATGGGATGTAGCTCAGTTGGCGGTGCATGAATCAGATCTCCATGTACCTGACATTGATGGCATTTTCGGACAAAACCGAAACATTCTTTTTCCATGGTCATCCAATAATAACCTGCTCGAAGGATTTTCTTGGCTAAAACATACCCATTCATATGAGGCCCGCATACTCCTGCATGTACTTCGTGCATGATTCTTCCTGCATCTTCGGCATCAACACACCTTAAAAGGTTAAGATCTGGGGTTCTTTTATACATGACCTCGTCGCTCAAAAAGAAACCACCTGCATGTCTCCTAATGGTCCTCTTTTGATCTCCAGTAGCATGCTCTGGGTATTCTTGCTTTTTTCAAAAATCTCCTGATATCGTAGTACCATGGCTTGACGCTTGGTCCCTCTTCGATTGCATTGCAATAACCGTGGCTTTCCATGATTTGGATTTCCAGGGGATTGACATGGGCGTTGCCCGGATAAGGTAGCATTGAAGCTAAAGTGGCAAGTGCGTCAGCTAGTTCATTGTGACATCGTGGGATATACCCGAACTCTATCGATGCAAATCGCTTGCCAAGAATATTCACGTGCTGTCGATAAGGGAGGAGTTTAACGTCCCGAGTTTCCCATTCACCTTGAGATTGTTTGATAATTAGATCTGAATCTCCCATGATCAACAAATCTTCGACGCCTTGATCAATCGCCATGTTCATACCCATGATACAAGCTTCATACTCAGCCGTATTGTTCGTGCAAAAGAAACGGAGCCTAGCCGTGGCTGGGTAATGCTGACCAGCAGGAGAGATCAAGATTGCCCCAATCCCTACACCTTTAGCGTTTGCCGCCCCATCGAAAAACATTTTCCAAGCATGACTGTCCTCTGCAACAACTTTTGTCGTATTTACCTCTTCATCAGGAAAGTAGGTATTCAATGGTTGATACTCCTCGTCGATCGGGTTCTCAGCCAAATGGTCTGCTAATGCTTGAGCTTTCATTGCCGTGCGAGTGACATAGACTATGTCAAACTCCGTGAGCAGGATCTGCCATTTTGCCAATCTTCCGGTAGGCATCGGTTTCTGGAATATATACTTCAAATGATCCAAACGAGTAATGAGGTGAGTCGTATGGGCTTGGAGGTAGTGTCTCAATTTCTGAGCGACCCAAGTTAAAGCACAACACGTTCTTTCCAGCAAAGTGTACTTGACCTCATAACTAGTGAACTTCTTGCTCATGTAGTAAATCGCCTGCTCTTTCTTCTCTGTCGCATCACGTTGTCCGAGGACACAACCAAAAGAGTTTTCCAAGACTGTTAAATACAAGAAAAGAGGTCTCCCTGGCTCTGGCGGGACCAAGACCGGAGGGTTTGACAAATATTCTTTGATTTTGTCAAAAGCTTCTTGACATTCTGTTGTCCATTTGATTGCATCGTCTTTTTTCAACAACTTGAATATGGGTTCACATGTGGAAGTCAACTGAGCGATGAACCTACTGATGTAGTTCAGTCGGCCTAGAAGACTCATTACATCTTTCTTTGTTCGGCGAGGAGGTAAATCCCGGATGGATTTTATCTTTGTGGGATCTAATTTAATACCTCTTCTACTGACTATGAAACCCAAAAGTTTACCTGACGGGACTCCAAAAGCGCATTTGGCTGGATTCAACTTCAAATCGTACTTCCTCGACCTCTCAAAGAATTTCCTCAAGTCTCGCACATGATCGCCCTGAGTTCTGGATTTGATGATCACATCGTCCACGTACATCTTTATTTCCTGATGCATCATGTCGTGGAAAATGGCAGTCATAGCTCTCATGTATGTTGCTCCTGCGTTTTTCAAACCGAATGGCATGACTCTGTAACAGTAAGTCCCCCAAGGTGTGGTAAAAGCAGTCTTCTCGGCGTCCTCTTCATCCATCAACACTTGATGATATCCCGCGTAACAATCCACAAACGATTATATCTCATGTTTGGCGCAGTTATCAACAAGGATGTGGATGTTTGGTAAAGGAAAGTTATCTTTAGGACTTGCTTTATTCAGATCTCGGTAGTCAACGCATACTCGAGTTTTTCCGTCCTTCTTTGGCATGGGCACAACATTAGCCAACCATGTGGTGTATTGTACCACTCGAATTACCCCTGTTTTCAACTGCTTAGTGATTTCTTCTTTGATTTTATCACTGATGTCAGTCTTGAACTTTCTTTGCTTCTGTTGCACTGGGCGACAGTCAGGGTAGATTGGTAGTTTGTGCACCACTAGGTCAGCTCCTAATACTGGCATGTCGTCGTAAGACCAAGCAAACACGTCTTTAAATTCAAACAAGAGTTGGATTATTGCATCTCGTGTTTTCTCATCTGTGTGGATGCTTATCTTGGTCTCTCGGACCTCTTCATCAGTTCCCAAATTAACCGGTTCGGTGTCATTCAAGTTTGGCTTAAGTTTATTCTCGAAGTGTTCCAATTCTCAATTTATTTCCCTAAAAGCCCCGTCTTCATCGTATTCCGGTTCTTGGTTCATTATTTCCAGGTTAGGTGGCGTGTTCGAATTTGAGCATGAGTTCCGCAAGCATGTCATGTTATTTAAAGCCGCATTATTAGGACTAGAAAGGAAGAATAAATAACAAAATTAGAAAGAGTGCAAAAATGAGGAAATATTTATTTATTTTCTTGGAATTTTCTGAAAATAAACAAAATTACATTGGGGAAACCAAAAAATACAAGAAAACAAAGAAAAACATCCAAGCTACGTCCTGAAGTAACTTGTGATGAAGGAAAAACGACAGGACAAATCTACCAGAACTCCCGCCTGATTGGGAAGGGTGTGGCTTTCCAATTTTGCAATTTAGCTTCAGGGCCCACATACAGCACCTCAGCGGTGCTTGTTCCTTCTCCCGATTGGACCATATTAACATCATAGAGCATTTGCCTCATGGCCCCACATATTTCTTCAATTTCCTCCGTTGTGAAGACCTCGTCTTCTTCTTCTTCACTGTACCTTGGTCGGACAAAAGTTTGGTACAGATGTGGCAATGGTCTTGGCAGAACCCATCCTTTCTCCTTTCTCTTGTTGGCCCATCTCTCATCTTCAGGGGTTGGGCGAAAGCCTACTCCGAAGAACTTTTCGGCTGTGGGTAAAGTTATCAGCTTCGACACTCCTTGCAGGGACTTTCCCAAACCTTTTCCCGGCTGGAATCCATGTTTAATCATTTATTTTGCCACCATAATGGAGGCACTAGACAAGAAAGGTTGGGGGAGAGGGTTCCCTTCTTCGTGTTGATCTGCCAACACAATCTCGAAAGCTTGATAGACAATGTGTTCGCTTCACTCTTCCGCCTCTAAGCAGGGGATGGACGGATCTCGATAAATTGATTGCTCGTCTTCCCCGTGGACCATGATCTCTTGTCCCTTGTGCTCAAATTTTAACATCTGATGGAGGGTAGAGGGCACAGCTCCGGCCGCATGAATCCATGGTCTACCTAGAAGAAAATTGTAGGAAGTGTCCATATCTAAAACTTGAAATGTCACTTCGAAGTCCACCGGGCCGATGGTCATAATCACATCAATCTCTCCGACAGTATCTCTTTTCATACCGTCAAAAGCTCGCACACATATGTTGTTAGGCCGAATCCTTTCAGCTCCGATTCCTATGCGGCCTAAAGTGGAAAGCGGGCATATGTCTACCCCCGAAACCCCGTCAACCATGACCCTCTTCATATAGTAGCCTTCGCTTTTGACAGTCAAATGTAAAGCTTTGTTGTGGGCGGCACCCTCCAAAGGCAAATCAGTTTTACTGAAAGAAATCTGATTGATCGCGAAGAATCTCTTTGTCATTCTTTCAAGTTGTTCGGATGTAGTCTCAATAGGCACATACGCCTCATTCAAGGCTTTTAGCAAAACCTTCTGATGTTCAGTAGACTTCATTATAAGGGACAACATCGACACCTGCTCTGGGCATTTGCGCAGTTGGTCTATCACCTCATAGTCAGGCATTTGCATCTTTTGAAAAAAGACCTCTGCCTCTTCAGCACTTACAGGTTTCTTTGACGGGAAACGCCTTTGTGTGGCGTTATTTACCTCTTGCGTGTTTAAGTTCTTCTGCCCCAGGACGCTCTCAGATGAATTTCCTGCAACCTCTTTCCCTTTGTGCGTAACAAGTGTTCGTTGGTAGCTCCAGGGTACTGCGGATGGATCTGTCATTGGTTTTTGTTGCACACGTGCAATAACCACGGGTTCGTCTAGTTTTCGGGCCACATAAGTTCCTTTTGGCACATACATTGATGTTTCCCTCTTTAAGTGGAACTTCTTGGGGGCACCTATTGACAATGGTTTTTCCACTCGACCTCGTGGGAGGTAAAGGACTCCGCTCTTATGAGACGATGTTTTCAATTTAATCGTCTTTTCAGATCTAGTCTCAAGAACTTCAACCTTTTCCCCATTTTCTCTTGTTTCGGGGGAGCCTCAGGCCGCTTCTCTATGTTGGCGATGGCGATTATCGCTTTCAAAGCTGGGTCAAATTCCTTGTCGTCACAAATCATTCCAATCAACGGCCCGTTGTTGTGGGCTGGTAATGGGTTGTTTGTCACATTTGGGATGTCTTCATCTGCGAAGACGATCCTCCCCTGATTGATCAATTCTTGCACTGCCTTCTTCAACGTCCAACAATTGTCGGTACTGTGTCCTTCAACACCTGAATGATAGGCACAGTATATTCCTCGCTGGTAGGCAGGAGAGTCCGGATTCTGCCTGTTCTGCGGAATGGGCTGCAGTAGGTTCTCTTGCCTGAGTTTTGGAAAAATAGTGGAATACGGCTCCCCAATCGGTGTAAAGCTCATTTTGGGTTGCTCGCGGTGGCGGGTGTTATTTGGCCGTGGATTATACTGGTTTGGGTAAGGAGGTTGGCTTCTCTGGAATGGAGGTGGATTCCTGTTGGCTGGTGGCTGTGGCCGTGCCAGAGGTTGAATGTTCATAACTGCATAAGGTGGAGGCGGAGGAGCATAGGCCATGCTGTGAGGTGGATAGTAATGCTGGGGGGCCTGTCGCAGAATACCTATCTTGAGGTTCGATATCTCCTGTCTTCTACTGCCGCCATGGCAGTTTCCTCCTTCTTCTTGCTTCTGGGCATCCCTCCAGACCCGCCTTGGATGGCTTGGGAAATTGCCCGAATGGCCGCTTGACTCAAAATTCGCTCTGTTTTCAAGCCATTTTCTACCATTTCTCCGATCTTGATTGCTTCGGCGAAAGGTTTTCCCATCGCTGACATCATATTTTGAAAGTAGTCTGGCTCTTGAGCTTGGAGAAAAGTCGTGACCATTTCAATTTCGTCCATAGGGGGTTTCACCCTGGATGCTTGCTCTCGCCATTTGATGGCATATTCTCTGAAGCTTTCCGAGGGCTTCTTCTTTAAGTTCGATAGAGAATTCCTGTCTGGTGCAATATCGATGTTGTATTGGAACTGTTTCACAAAATCTCTGGCCAGATCATCCCAGATGTACCATCGAGATATGTCTTGATCCATATACTATTCTGATGCTATTCCGACCAAACTTTCTCCGAAGTACGCCATCAACAATTCTTCCCTGCCGCCGGCACCTCGCAATTGATTGCAGTATTTCTTCAGATGAGCAATGGGGTCGCCATGCCCGTCATACTTTTCGAACTTCGGTGTCTTAAAACCTGATGGCAAGTGGACGTGCGGGAACATGCATAGATCGGCGTAAGATACACTTTTCTGTCCACTTAGACCTTGCATGTTCTTGAGGCTTTGTTCCAAACTCCTCATTCTTTTTGCCATCTCATCCTGCTCGGGGGCCTTTGGATTTTGGCTTGGTAGAAACTCATATCGAGGTGGTTGAGGATATATATTGGCTGCAACCTGGGTATGGTCCCGTGTAAGCGGTGGTGCTGGGAATGTAAAGGATGCGGAGTCGAAGAAAGGAGCATGTGCGGTGGGATGCGTTGTGACTGGAACTGGCAACTCAACCGACGTTCTTGCGGATGTATCATGTGGTGTCACCCGAGGATGGGAGGTGGAAGGTGATTCAGAGAGGGTTGTAGCATTAGAATACCCGAACAAAGTAGGCGGGTAATTGATGGGGGTATTGGAAATTCCGCTTGATCTGAGAAGAATTTCAGGGAACCCAGGGATCAGACTCGGGGGCTCTTTCCCGTTGTTCCAATCATCCAACATCTCGAGCATGCGGTAACGCAAAATTCTATTCTCCTCCAAAGCTGCCGACTCAGTAGCCGGGATGGTTGTCAATGAGCTTTCCTCTGAAACGGGAATGGTTGCTAAAGGCATTTCTGAAGACATGTCGGCACCCTTTTTTGACCTAGTGAAATAGGGATGAGTACTTTCAGGCTGCCGAACTTTTCCTTTGGACCTTGTGAAGTACGATTGTGGTGCCAGATTACCACAAAATCAACCACTTTTTACTAAAACCTGGAGTTTGGCAAACAAACGGTTAGTCTGAAACAACATAACAGATAAGTAATCTCATGTTGGGTGTGATGCACTTATACAAGTGATGATGTTGCTACATGTATTCGTTTGCGATGCGTCATTCCGGTTTGTATTTTCCTTCGCTTTCATCCTTTATCAATCTTATTTTTCTTTTAACTTCTTCCCCCCCCCCCTTTTTATTTTTTTATTTATTTTTTTTAGTGATGGTCGAATCTTATGTGGATTGCCTACGTATCATGTCCCCGCATGAATCAGACCGGGTAGTTCGGAAACAATAGACATAAGATATGAATGAAATGTTCAAGAATTTTATTTCAACAAACTTCAGACTTGAAACACTTGCAAAAGACAACAATGGAGAAAAACTTTTAAAAGGACAGACAGACTCTAAAATAACAGACTCTTCTAAGCATGTTCCAACGCCTCGAATCTTCGCGCCCGGGGGGCGTTGTTTGGCCTTGCTGCAGTTCTTGGTGTAAGATCTTTCTGTATACTCTCCAATTCTGCCATGACTTGGTGCACACATTCCATGATTAAAGAGAAGAGGGTGTCACACCTCCTTTTTACCGCACCCGCGAGGGCGCAAAGGAGTTTTTCCAATTAAAGGACGATCGAAACGGGATTTATTTTTTATTAATTCAGAGTCGCCACTTGAGAAATTTATGGTGTCCCAAGTCACTAGTTAAATCCCGAATTGAGGAAAAAATGACTCTATTTAACAGTCTGCGTACCAGAAATCCGGATAAGGAATTCTGTTAACCCGGGAGAAGGTGTTAGGCATTCCCGAGTTCCGTGGTTCTAGCACGGTCGCTTTGATCATACTTGGCTTATTAAAATTATTTAATTACTGATTTTAGAACCTATGGCATTCACCGCTTTCAATAAAAAGTATCATATATTACGAATAGTGTTACGGGAGCCATACCTGTAGCCATGATAATTATTCAATTAATCGCTCGCACATTCAACCAATGAGTGAAATTGTTTAGTGATTCCAAATGAAATTTAAGCAGTTCATTTTATAGTATTACTGACTAAAAATTAAGACAATTATTAGCACTAGATAACTATCATATAATGATGCTTGAATCGATTTTAACTAAAAATTTATCGTAACGGAGATTATTCCTATTCACTAATCACAACAGAATATAATACTACTAATAACGTTATCTCAATTTTATTGGCGGACAACAAACTTTCATGTAGAAAGGAGCAAAAATGAGAATTAATTGTATGAGAGAATGCCACCTTCTACCCATGCCAGCAAAGTTCCAACTTATTAGTTATTCCCTCATTATTTACATGCTCACATGATTCATTTAAGCACGCCTTGGTACCGATGCGCAGAGCCAAATGTGATTCCACTACTTTCTTATAATAACAAAATAAATTCAAAACAAAGAACCAGCTCAGAAAATCTGAAATTAACATTGCAGACTATCATATTAAACACCAAGAAACACGAAAAAAACAGCAGAGACAATTTGTTGTCAACTAAAAAGAAAGACAAGAAAGCATGGTCCTAAACTCATCCTTCACGACTTAGATCTAATACTCAAAACCATTATTCAACTAGAGTAATCTTCTTACTATAACTTTCAGAACTTAACAGTAAAAATGATCATGTATTACATATAGTAGGAACTAAGCTAAACTGCATAAATTAGCTATTGCAATGAGTACAGAAATGGTATGTAACCAACGGATATGTCATAAATTTTTCAGTTGAATCAAACAAACTTCATGTTCTTCTATGTCATGCACCAAAGTGGTATGGCATACCTGGAAATGGAAATGGGAGGAGTGGTCAGTGGCAAATAACAGAACAGCAGCAACAAAGTTAGCCCAGAAAATAATCAGAGAAGAACACTTTTGAACCAAACTTGAAACACTTGGAGTTTCAAACAGTGTTCAAACAAATCCCAGCAATCAAAAGCAAACCAGAAATGAACCAAAAACACATAAACACCAACAGGTTCAATGAGTGTGTGTATGTTTTCCAGTGTTCTGCCGTGTGTATCTTCCAGTAAGTGTATATGCTGTTTTTCTGTGAGTTTAGTTTTTTTTTTCTCCAGATTCTCAAAATGTTCTCACTGTTTGAATCTATTTCAGAATGTTTCCTAATGTTCTCTCAACTCTGTTTTCCCAACCCCTCTTATAACCTCCAAAAACCAAAGTAACAACCCTATTTTTTTAGTTTCAGATCTGTCCAGCCTGCTTAAACTCCTTCCATGTGCATTACTTTTGACCTTTTATCAGTTTTTTCCATGTGGTCTCTGATTATACAACTGACCAGCACTTAACAAAGTTAGAAACACTCATTATATTCTCTGATTATCCCACCCTGTTTTGTCTAAGTATGGGTTTTAAACATCTAAACAAAGTCCTAAAGGTAAAAACCAATAAGGTACACTGCTGTCCAGCAAGTTTTACCAACTCATTTCCATGTGTACTGCACTTTAAAGGTTGATTTTAGGGCTACTTAAATGGACTAACAACTATATCCAATTCACAACCTAATTTAGAATCAACAATGGTTCAAAACAAACAATCCAACAATTAACTCAATACTCTGAACAAACAACAAACTGAAAAATTTTAATTCAAGCAAAACAATGAACCACTGCCCGGAATTTCAAACAACAAATTCGCGAATTTAAACGACGACATTCGTTAAGTCGAATCACAACATGTATGATTGGTAACAAACAAAATCGACAGAAACAGTGATCCTCATTCTCGGCCAAAGAAGAAACAAAATACGAGGCTAACCAATCGACGACGCTAATTGACGCGAACACGTATTTGACAACATTCGATTAGCCGATTACGATATGTGTAATCGACAACCAAATCCGACAAACAGTGACCACACAAATTTCGGACAGCATTTCATAATTTCAACATCTAACAACTTGACGATATTAACAACGAATTGGATTCGACTAACAACTACACGTTATCAACAAAAAATAAACCGATCGACCAAATAAAAGGTCTTGAGTTTGGAGAAGAAGAAGGAAACGATTTAAAACTAAAAACAGAAAAACGAATGAACAATTAAACCAAACAATGAGCACAACAATATATAAAACAGAAGAAAAACTGAAATACCTTATGAAGACAATCCGAAATCGAACAAACCCGGGCTCACACGGACTTGAAATTGCATTTTTTGAAGTCGAATGGACTTTAATTGAAATGTTTTCAAATGAAAACATACCAATTAAAGTCTATTAACTTCAAGTCATTTTAATTGGACGAAATCCCTAGTTTTTTAATTCTAGGGTTCTTGGGGCTCGGATTTGGGATTTGGGTGGTTCGAGCTTGATTCGAACCAAACCAAGTTTGGTTTGATTACGAGGAAGGTTAGGGGAATCACTGGTATGAATTTGGACTTGATTGGAGTAAGTTCATAATTCGCTCACATCTTCAAATGGAGATTCGAGGCGGCCCAAGATGATTCGAGGTTAGCTAGGCATGGGGTTGGAATGGGGAGGTTGAGATGAATATTTGGTGTAAAAATGGTGGTGTTTGGACCGCCGGAACCGCCGTGGGGCGATTTCCGACGGCGGCGGACGGTGGTCTGCGGCGGGAGGCGGCTGGTCTTTGAAGGGGTGTCACAAATGAATGTGATTTAGGGTTTTGGGAGGGGTTTGGGTAATTAAAATTGGTGTAATGTTCTGGACCGTTGGATTATGATGCATGGAGGGCTGAGATTTAATCTCACAAAAAGGGTTGGTCCGATCCGGGTAATTGGGCTGGGGCGGGTTCGTTCGTTTTGGGCCAGGGTTCAGCCGCTGGGTTGTCCGTTTTGGGCTGGGATTTCGGCTGGCAGATGGCCCATTTATTCTACTCTCTTTTCTCCTATTCTTCTTATAATAACTTGTATTTTGTATTAATCCTCCTCCTCTTTTTTTTTATTTTATTTTCTTTGTATTTTTTTATATTTTCCCTACTTTGTAGTTATTTGGAATTAATTAAAACTAAACTAATTACCTTCTTTTTGGCAATTTTCAATTTAAAAGCTAACTATTTTTTGATTTTTTCTTTAATTTGTTAAAAAAATGAATTAACCTCCTAAGAAATGCAATTTTTGTATTTTCATTTATCACGCGCAAATAACATGCAAACAACTAACACGAGATTCACACAAAATAAGGAAAAATCATTTATTCTGAATTTTATAGGAATAACTCATGTGTAGGGTAAAAATCACGTGCTCACAGCTGCCCCTCTTTGCTCGGAGACACGGAGAGTTTCCGTGCAAAGATAAGTGAGCAACTATGAACGATTTTTTACCCGCTCGAGTATTCCATTGCGAAGCATTTTGAAAAACTTTGACCTCACCCTGCTCCAGAGGTTGCCTACATATCCTGGGCTAAACAGGAATCAGGTCAGTGTAGTTCGGGAAGTTTTGGTAGCTGGGACTACCGTGGACTGACACTTTGCTGTTATTGTTGCTACCGTTGCCGTTGTTGCTGCTTACTGCTCACTGACCTCCTTATTACACCTGTACTAAACGAAAAATAAGAAGCTAGACTAAGTTACAGCATTGTGAAATCTTATCTATCTCTTCCACTTGATTTTGTCATGTTCCTTGCTATTCTGTCTGACTTGATGTTCCTTCTGATGCTTCTTCTCTTCTGACAATTGTTATTTCGGCCTATCTTGATCGCCAAACTCCGACCATTGGTCCCTCCCTTGTGATCTTCAAACCATTCTGCTTCGAAGTCTGAATCTATCTTTCTGATCCTTGTTGCTTTCCTTCTGATTATGAACTTGGATTCATGCTGGGGGTTTCCGTTACATTCTGTAACTTTCCGATTCCTCGCTATCTTTATCAAATCTTGGAAATTAAGACGTCATTCTGCTTTTCCGCTGGGCTTTTGACTTTATCGACATACTTTAATCATAAATCGCCACTCCATTCTTCAGGCGGGCTCCCTGACTTCAATTACAACTTCAAAATAAATCGCCACTCCATTCTTCAGGAGGGCTCCCTGACTCCAACTACAACTTCAAAATAAATCGCTACTCCATTCTTCAGGCGGGTTCCCTGACTTCAATTACAACTTCAAAATAAATCGCCACTCTATTCTTCAGGCGGGCTCCCTGACTTCAACTACAACTTCAAAATAAATCGCCACCCCGTTCTTCGGGCGGGCTCCACTGACTTCGATTACAACTTCAAAACTAAATCGCCACTCCATTCTTCGAGGCGGGCTCCCGACTTCAATTACAACTTCAAAACTAAATCGCCACTCCATTCTTCGGGCGGGCTCCCTGACTTCGATTACAACTTCAAAATAAATCGCCACTCTATTCTTCAGGCGGGCTCCCTGACTTCAACTACAACTTCGAAATAAATCACCACTCCATTCTTCAGGCGGGCTCCCTGACTTCAACTACAACTTCAAAATAAATCGCCACTCCATTCTTCAGGCGGGCTCCCCGACTTCGACTACAACTTCAAAATAAATCGCCACTCCATTCTTCAGGCGGGCTCCCTGACTTCAACAACTTCAAAATAAATCGCCACTCCATTGTTGGAGATATCTTCGAAACTGTTTACTCACCTGCTGGGGATGATGCTGCTGGGGAAGTATTCTTTGCTTCCTCTTTTTCTATTTCCTTCTTCCCGGATCTCCTTCGGGACTTGCTCTTTGCTTCCTTGAAAACTTATGGTATACATTGTTGTTGGGGAAATCTCGCAGATCAGTGTTTCATTTCTCCAAGAACTGCTGGGGATAATACTAGGCTTGAAGATCACTTTCTCGTGTTGTCTGACCTCTTTAAAAAACTATTCTGCTTGAAACTGGTATTTTCCAAAATCTTGCGTTGCTTTCTATCCTTATCCACTAAGTATTTGCTTTCAAGAAAATTTTTGCCATGGGAGAAAATTTTCTGCCCCAGTTTGATGACCTTCTACGTGGCATGCTTTTAGCAGACGAACCCTCTTTTCCTGCTTTAAATCAAAGAAAAATTGTTAGTTTCAAAATGCAGTGAGTGGTCGTGCCACTCTTGTCGGGGCAATTTTCCCTTTCGCTTTCAGTTGCTTGGCCTCCCTCGAACTTTTGGGGGTGACGTTGACACTTGCTGGGGATGATGCTCTTTCCACAGATGGTCTCCCATCTCTTTCTTTTATTCCAACCTTCAGTTTGATTCGACCCTTTTAGTCGATGATCTGTTGTGAGAAATCATCTTCCGGATGCGCAATATGTGTCCCTCGTACTCCATAATTCATGTGAACCTTCCCATCAACCTGTCGTTCCAATCTTACTATCGGAACGACTTCTGCCTTATTGCCTCGTTCCATGCCTATTCGTTTTCATTATGCTGCTTTGGGAGACTTGGTAGTAAGCTTTGAAAAATCAATTTTCGAAAACGAAAGAAAAGAAAAAGAATGCTGACCGCAAATGAAAAAAAGGAAAACTTTTCTGAACTCCAAAATAGGAAAACTTATCTGAATGTGTGACTGATTCAACGGTTATGCCGCGCCTTTGAGATTAACCTACCCAGTCTATTTATGTCAATCACTTTCTGATGGCCGTATTTTGCTAGGAATAAACGAATGTCCAAACCTTGTCTCATGCAGACACCTTGTAACCATCTTGCCTCGTCACCTCATAGTGCCCTTTGAAGGGTTTTCACTAATGAGATTCTCTCATTTCTCTCGACCTCCCGTCGCCTTAGGGTGCCTGTAAAGGTTTTCACCGTAAGACTCTCTCATTTTATTTCTCTTAGCTTTCTTCGCCTTAAGGTGCCCGCGAGGGTTTTCACCGTTAAGACTCTCTCATTTCGCTTTCTTTCCAGGCTGGGGTATTATCCACGAAATTCCCTATAAAGGGCTATCCATTTTTAGCTTGTGAATCCTGGACTCGGTCGAGGATCGGAGTGTCCTTCTCGGCTTTCATTTGCATGACTTGGCATTTGTCAAATACTGATCGAGAGGTCTTTTTTGGTCATTAATGCGGTTTTCGTGTATGAGGCTAGAGAAAAGGGATTTAACCTCAACGGGTAGCTCATTACAACTTTCGGAATCCACACTATCTTTTCAAACGAAACATGACTTCTGCCCCAGTTTTGTTTCTTGGGGAATCTTTGATTTTTATTTGATTATGACCGAGCCGTGTGGCGCCTACGTATCCTTCTTGAGGAATCAGGTCGAACGTAGTTCACTTTTATTGTGTTTTTTTTTTCTTTGTTTCTTTTTTCTATTTTGTTACACATCTTCCTTGATGATTCCGAAAGAGGGTATATGAAAGAATAATTAAGGCTCAAAGGGGAAAACAAGGGTTAAGGTGTTTGGGTAGTAGAAAAATTGCCTCTGTCATTTCATTCTCCGAAAAATGCCAAATACACACAAACGAAACCAAACGTTGACAAATGCGTTAAAGAATTACACATAATATCTCTTGACTGCATCAGAATTGATAGCCATATCGGTGCATCTTCCCTCAACATCGGTTAGACATAGAGCGCCGTTGGATAATACTCTAGTCACCACAAATGGTCCCTGCCAATTTGGAGCGAACTTGCCTTTCGCTTCGGCCTGATGTGGTAGAACTCTCTTCAGCACATGCTGTCCCACTTCGAATTTTCTGGGACGTACCTTCTTGTTATATGCTCTCGCCATTCTCTTTTGATACAATTGGCCGTGACATACTGCTGTCAATCTCTTTTCATCGATCAAGCTCAATTGCTCCAATCGGGTTTTGACCCACTCGTCGTCATCGATCTCAGCTTCAGCGACAATTCGGAGGGATGGGATTTCAACTTCTGCTGGTATTACTGCTTCAGTCCCATACACCAACAAGTAAGGAGTTGCACCTACCGAAGTCCGGACGGTAGTGCGATAACCCAACAGCGCAAATGGTAACTTTTCATGCCATTGCCTAGATCCTTCTACCATTTTCCTCAATATCTTCTTTATATTCTTGTTTGCTGCCTCGACCGCACCATTTGCTTTTGGGCGATACGGTGTGGAATTTCGGTGTGTAATCTTGAACTGTTGACATACCTCTTTCATCAATCCACTGTTAAGATTGGCACCGTTATCTGTGATGATTATCTTTGGAATTCCAAACCTGCAAATGATGTGGGAATGTACGAAGTCCACCACCGCCTTCTTGGTCACTGATTTGAAGGTTTTGGCCTCCACCCACTTGGTAAAATAATCGATCGTTACCAGAATGAACCTATGACCATTGGAAGCCGCAGGTTCTATAGGTCCGATAACATCCATACCCCACGCAACAAACGGCCATGGTGCTGACATTGTATGCAATTCAGTTGGTGGAGAATGAATCAAATCTCCGTGTATCTGACACTGATGGCATCTTCGCACGAAACTTATACAATCACGCTCCATAGTGAGCCAGTAATATCCTGCTCGAAGAATCTTCTTTTCCAATACGTATCCGCTCATGTGTGGTCCACAAACTCCGGAGTGTATATCTGTCATCACCTGTTGTGGCTTGACTTGCATCTATACATCTCAACAATCCCAAATCTGGGGTTCTCTTGTACAGCAATCCTCCGCTAAGGAAAAATCCATTCGCCAATCGCCGAATAGCTCTCTTTTGATCTCCAGTTGCATGCCCTGGATATATTCCTAACCTGAGGTATTCTTTGACATCATGAAACCATGGCTCGCCATCCATCTCTTCCTCTATCATATTGCAATAAGCATGTTGATTCCGGACCTGAATATGTAACGGATCGACATGAACCTTGTCCGGGTGATGTAGCATTGACGCTAAAGTAGCTAGAGCGTCAGCAACCTCATTATGCATCCTTGGGATGTGCCTGAATTCTACTGATCGAAAGCGTTTGGTCGGATCATGCAAACACTGACGATACGGGATAAGCTTTAAATCTCTGGTTTCCCATTCTCCCTGAATCTGATGTACCAGAAGGTCCGAGTCCCCCAAGACCAAGACGTCCTGTACATCCATGTCTACCGTTAATCGTAACCCCAAGATACATGCCTCATACTCAGCCATATTATTGGTACAATGAAAACGCAGTTGAGCAGTAACAAGATAGTGATGTCCTGTTTCAGAGATAAGCACAGCCCCTACTCCGACTCCTTTTGCGTTCGCCGCTCCGTCGAAGAAAAGCTTCCACCCTGGATCCTCGGTTAACTCCAACCCATCAATTTGCAGTACTTCTTCGTCTGGAAAATACGTCCTCAAAGGTTCGTATCCGTCATCGACAGGATTCTCAGCTAAGTGATCGGCCAGGGCTTGAGCTTTCATAGTCGTCCTTGTCACGTATATGATGTCGAACTCCGTAAGTAATATTTGCCATTTTGCTAACCTCCCTGTAGGCATAGGTTTCTGGAAAATATACTTCAACGGATCCAAACGCGAAATGAGGTAAGTGGTGTAAGAAGACAAATAGTGTTTCAACTTTTGGGCTACCCAAGTCAAAGCACAGCAGGTCTTTTCCAAATGAGTGTACTTAACCTCGTGGACCGTGAATTTCTTACTGAGATAGTAAATGGCCCGTTCCTTCCTGCCAGTAAGATCATGCTGCCCTAGTACGCAGCCGAACGAATTCTCCAAAACCGTTAGATAAAGAATCAGGGGTCTACCCGGTTCGGGCGGAACCAATACGGGTGGGTTTGACAAATACCCTTTGATTTGGTCAAACGCTTCTTGACATTCTGTCGTCCATTCTATCGCAGCGTCTTTCTTCAACAGACGGAATATGGGCTCACAGGTTGCTGTGAGCTGAGCAATAAACCTACTGATGTAATTTAACCTTCCCAACAAACTCATTACCTCTGTTTTATTCCTTGGCGGAGGTAACTCTTGGATGGACTTGATTTTGGGTGGGTCCAACTCAATGCCCCGTCGGCTGACGATGAATCCTAGCAACTTTCCTGATGGGACTCCGAATGCGCATTTGGCCGGATTGAGCTTGATATCATATCTTCGAAGTCTTTGAAAGAACTTCCTGAGGTCGGCAACGTGGTCTTCTTGACGTCTAGATTTTATGATCACATCATCCACATATACTTCAATCTCCTTGTGTATCATATCATGGAATGCCGTAGTCATCGCTCTCATGTATGTTGCCCCTGCATTCTTCAAACCGAATAGCATCACCCGATAGCAATAAGTCCCCCACGGTGTGATAAAAGCCGTCTTTTCTGCGTCCTCTTCATCCATCAAGATCTGATGGTATCCTGCGTAGCAATCCACAAAGGATCCGATTTCACGTCCGGCGCAATTATCAATCAGGATATGGATATTGGGAAGCGGGAAATTATCCTTGGGACTCGCCTTGTTGAGATTGCGGTAGTCTACGCATACTCTGATCTTTCCGTCTTTCTTTGGCACTAGTACTACGTTAGCCAACCATTCAGGGTATCGAGTGACGCGAATGACTTTTGCCTGCAACTGCTTGGTTACTTCCTCCTTGATCTTTACACTCATCTCCGTCTTAAATTTTCGGAGTTTTTGTTTGACGGGCGGGCATGCCGGATCAGTGGGTAATTTATGAACCAGTAGATCAGTGCTGAGTCCTGGCATGTCGTCGTACGACCATGCGAAAATGTCTTTAAACTCCATGAGTGTTTTGATCAACTCTTCTCTCAAGTTGGGTTCAATATGGACACTTATTCTGGTTTCTTTGACGTCATCTGTGCCCCCCAGATTAACAACCTCGGTATCATTTAAATTTGGTTTGGGTTTTTCCTCGAAGTGACTTAATTCTTCACCGATTTCTTCTACGGCTTCATCATCGCCGTATTCCGATTCACTCTCGTCACTTCTTATTTCATGCGTTATTATTTCCAAACCCGATTGACTTTCTAGACTGGATTGATTAATCTTTAAGAACGCCATATCATTAAGATCAGTTGAAAGAAAGCTGCTTAGCAAAGTAAAAAGAAGGAAAAATAAACAAAATTAGAAACGAAGGGAACAAAATTTCATTAATGGGAACAGTACAAGGAAAAACAAACTTGCAAACTCAAATCGAAATGAACTAAAACAAATGGATTTTACTTCGGGGACAATCCCAACACAAAAATTTCAAAAGAAAACAATCCAAAACAAACTACCAAGACTCCTTCCGGACAGGGAGAGGAGTAGCCTTCCAATTATTCAACTTTGCTTTCGATCCCACAAACTGTATCTCGGCGTGGCTGGATCCTTCGCCATCCTCGAGCATGCATACATCTGCGAATAGGTCCTCGAACTTTCTTAAGAACTCTTCGTCTGGCCTAACCATGGGACTGGGAACCTTGGTCGTCGGATGTCCTCTTACTCCGGACCTGACAAAAGATCGGGAAAGGCGTGGAACAGGCTTCGGGAGCACCCATGTCTTCTGCTTATTCCTCTTGGCTCGCTGGATGTCCTCTGATGTTGGCTTGAATCCCAAGCCGAAGGTTCCCACGTTTTCGACCACAGGATACCGGTTGTATGATTCCTTGCAGAGATGCACCTAGACCTTTGCCGGGTATGAAACCGTGTCTCGACATTTCATGAGCCACCATGACGTCTGCAGTAATTATTCTGTCATTGGGAATGCACTCCCCTTCTGGAACTCGGTTGGCGGATACCACATCGCAGATCTGGTATGCCCACGGCCCAACATCTTCTTCTGTCTCAACAAAGGGGACGATGGTGCCTGGTTGTAGATCATTCTCTCCATGGACGACGATCTCCTGTTGGTCCCACTCAAACTTGACGAGTTGGTGTAGGCTGGATGGAACTGCTCTTGCGGCGTGGATCCACGGTCGCCCTATTAGAAGGTTATATGATACTACCATGTCCAGCACCTGGAATTCCATGGTGAACTCCACGGGTCCAATTGTCAAGATTAACACTATGTCCCCGACCGATGCCTTGCCTCCTCCATCAAACCCTCGAACACATATGCTGTTCTTGCGTATCCTGCCGATGTCCACTTTCAACTTGTCCAGCGTAGAGAGAGGACATATGTTAGCACTGGATCCATTATCGACAAGGACTTTGGTAACCACCGACTCCTCACACTTTACCGTAAGATATAAAGCCTTGTTGTGCTCGGTGCCTTCCTCGGGCAATTCATCGTCGGTGAAGGTGATCCGATTCGCTTCGAAGATCCTATTGGTGATCTTCTCCAGATGACTCACTGAGATTTTATCGGGTACGTGGGCCTCGTTCAAAACTTTCATCAAAGCTTGCCGGTGTTCTTCAGAATGTATCAGCAAGGATAGCAATGATATTTGCGCAGGAGTCTTCTTCAACTGTTCTAGGACAGAATAATCATGCAGCTTCATCTTTTTCAGGAATTCTTCTGCCTCTTCGTCAGTCACCGGCTTTTTCAGTGTTGCCGGAGCAGTCTTCCTCAACTCCACGGGGGCAAAATATCTCCCCAAGCGGGTCAAACCTTGCGTTTCGTAAACTTCCTCTTTCACTTCCTTTCCTTTGTAGGTTGTCGTGGTCCGATCATAATTCTATGGAATAGCTCTGCTATCAGTTATTGGCAACTGTATTGCTGGCTTGATGATGAAAGGATCCATTCGAACACCTGCCACCGTCAAGACGGGCTTGGTTACTACCCCTGGTACAACTATCTTTGCTTCCCCCGGCCTCACTGGTACTTTGTTCACACTTCCCTTTTCTGCTTCCGACCCTCCTGGTACGTCCTTCTTGCAAATGGATGGCTCATCAAGGCTCGGCCCTTTTCTCATTCCTACCCCGCTAGACTTGATCATCATTACAGTCTGAGAGGCTTTCTCCTTTCCTTCTTCTACCCGTACCAACTCGATCATGTTGGTCTCATGATGAGTTGGAAGTGGGTTTTGGTTGATGTTGGGCTCTGTTGGAGTCTGGACCTCAATCCTGCGAGTATCGATGAGCTCCTGGATGGCCGTCTTCAACTTCCAACACTTTTCCGTATCGTGTCCCGGACATCCTGAGCAGTAGGCACAATTTACTGAATGGTCCAGGTTATTTGGAAGAGGATTTGGTAGCTTAGCTTCAACCGGATTTAGCAACCCTACTTGCTTCAATCGGTGGAACAGACTGGTGTAAGATTCCCCCAAGGAAGTGAAAGCCTTTGGCCTGGGCGCCCTGTCACCCTTGAATGCCTGGTTCGGACGAAAACTCGTGCCCGAGGGGTTTCTGTAAGCTCTTGGGGGTGGATAATTGCTTTGCGGGCTTGGTGCACGCCACGGTGCATGGATGGGAGGTGCAGAATAGGATTGTGCGTGATGGACAGAAAAATGGGGAACAGGTGCTGGATAGTAATGTTGCGGGTGGTTATATGGGTTGTGGAAGTGATTTTGGTGGTGAGGCTGGGGCGGGCTATATTGGGGTGCGGGGCCTCTGTTTCTGAACCATGTCCCGGACTCGACTGCCGCGACTTCCTCTTTCCTCTTTTTCCCAAGTACTCCTCCAGTGCCACTTTGGATAGCCTGAGTGGTGGCTTTCAATGTTGAGTAGCTCATGATCTTGTTGGCTTTCAAGCCTTCCTCGATCATAGCCCCCATTTTTATCACCTCAGTGAATGATTTGCCCACGGACGTCACCAGATGTCCGAAATAGGTTGGCTCTAGTGTCTGCAAGAAGTAATCCACCATCTCGTTCTCTCTCATAGGTGGATCTACCCTTGCTGCCTGTTCCCTCCAGCGGAAACCAAATTCTCTGAAACTTTCGGCGGGTTTCTTCTCTAGCTTTAGCAATGATAAGCGGTCTGGGACTATTTCAAGATTGTACTGGAACTGGCCAATGAATGCCTGAGCCAAATTATCCCATGTAAACCATCTGCTGGGATCCTGCCTAGTGTACCATTCTAGTGCCGATAGTAAGCTATCAGAATCGCGTAAGCTATCAGAATCTCATCCCGTCCTCCGGCTCCTCGCATTTTACTACAAAACCCTCGGAGGTGGGCTACTGGGTCACCATGCCCTTCGTATAAGTCAAACTTGGGCGTTTTGAATCCGGTTGGCAACTGGACATCTGGGAATGGACACAGGTCTTTGTACGCGACACTGACCTGGTTGCCCAAACCATGCATATTCCTGAAGGACTGCTCCAGGCTTTTAACTTTTTGAATAACTTTCTCATGCTCCAAACTCGGGAGGTGCTTTTCCGGTTCTGCCGGGTTATCCCAGTGAGGGGTGTGTGAATGCGGTTCAGGAGCCTTAAAGGTAGGCTCAGGAGAATAACAATGATTGTCGTGGATTTGAAAAAGTGGTTCACTGGACGATTTTTGTAAAGGAGCAGGTGGAGGTGCCACAAAAACAGGGGTAACCGGGGGAGGAGGATTTTGCCTGGCTGGTGAAACCGCTGGGATGCATAAAGGTTTTCCCCTTGATAATATGGATAGATCGGTGCACTTGTCGATGGGTCAATGGGCGGATGCTCTGGAGCTTGTGTAAGAGTGGGAAGGTTTGGTGATGATTGTCCCCTAGCCCAGGCTAGGTGCATCTCTGTCATTTGCTGTCTCAACTGGTCCGCCTCCTCTTTCGTGATTTGTATCTCTGTTTTCTCCCCATCGACACTTTTGCCGGAACTAGACATGCTTGCTGGAATTAGACCTTTTGATCTAGTATAGTAAGGGTGATCGGCCAGTATACTCTGTCAAGTCACTGCTAAACTTTCTGAAATTGCAACAAACTTGTTAGCTCACTGAATTTAACAGGCATGTTATCACACGTTGGATGTAATGCACCTAATCAATTAACCATTTCTACATGTATTCCTCGCATGCGTCATTCCAGCTTTTCTTTTTCTTCTTCTCTTATCCTTGAAAACTTTATTGTTATTAATCTCCCCATTTTTTTTTTAGCGGTGGTCGAATCTTATGTGGATTGCCTACGTATCAAGTCCCCGCGTGAATCAGACCGAGCGTAGTTCTAATACAATAGACATAAGATATGAATGAAATGTTTATGAATTTTATTTCAACCAAAATTCAAACTTGAAACACTTGCAAAAGACAATATTGGAGAAAAACTTTTAAAAGGACAACAGACTCTCAAATAACAGACTCTTCTAAGCATGTTCCAACGCCTCGAATCTTTGCGCCCGGGGGGCGTTGTTTGGCCTTGCTGCAGTTCTTGGTGTAAGATCTTTCTGTATATTCCCCAATTCTGCCATGACTTGGTGAACACATTCCATGATTGAAGAAAAGAGGGCAGGCCGAGGTACTCGTTCGCAGTTCAAACACCTTATAGTAATGTAGTGCCCGATCTCATTGATCCTGGTTCTGATCATGTCTTTTTCTCTGAGCAGCTGCCCTATGTGTCTGTTCTTTGCCCCTAATACTTGAGAGTTGCCGGAGATATGGTCCAAGAGCCTATCTATTTGTCTTTCCATCCGTGCCATCAAGTTGTGACAATGATCTCTATCTGCTTTAGCATCCTGGACTTGCCTAAGAGTTCGCTCTCTAAGAGTGGCATTTGCTTTTCTCAAATCAACGATGATTGCATCATAGTCTTTCTCTACTTGTTGTAGACGGAGTGCTTCTTGGTGGGCTGCTCTCTTCCATTTTGTCCGGACTGCAACCAAGGCTGCTTTTGCCTTCTCCACGTCTTCTTGGTGTTCAAAGGCTTTCCTTTCCAAATCGTTTATTAGCATCTGATCACTCCGACTCCTCCTTGACCTCTCTGCGGCCAATTGCATCTCTCGAATTTGGGTTTGGAGTGCTTCTCTTTCCTTCTCCCAACCGGCCCTTTCCCGATCGAAGTCAGCCTGTTGTATGTCCATGGCCGCTTCCAGAATTCCTTTGTCTTCTTTTAAAGTGTTGATGCAAGATTGGAAATTTTGCGTTGTCTCATGCTCAACCTCCCTAACTCTGGCTTCTATTTCTCTCTCCCAATCGACGGCATACTTCACTGACCTTTCTGACCTTTGCTCTGGTATTGATTGGTTGTGGAACCATTCAAGATAAGCGAGACTCACTTCTTCCCGTTCTCGATCGGCAACCATCTCGTTGATGTCGGAGAGTCGACTACCGAACCATACCTTCTGTGCATAAGTCTCCCTCGGGGTCTCTTCTGTCACAAATTCCCATACAAATGATCGCATATCCTCAATTGGGGCCCTTTTATGTTCTCTTCCAAGCTGCCGCATGACACGTAGCGGGGCATATGGTTGGAAACCCCTGAAACCCATTAATATGTAGAATGGGCGGTATGTCGACATATGCATATTTTGGCGGAAGGGAACCAATAATAATTCCAGGTAAGTTGATCTGCTCTCAAAGAGTTGAGAAGTTCTTGCCAAGTCCTCAAGTCTTATGGAAGGTTACAACGGGCGGCTCTGTTTGTATGACAGCGAATATAATTCAGCCAATCTGCTTTGAAGTTTATCACGATCGGGTGATGATAGAGATGTTCTATAAACCACATTTGTAATAAGATATTGCAGCCTTCAAAATAATCTTGTCCTTCTTGGCACCGAGTTAAGGCCCGAAAGAGGTCTCCTAAGATCATAGTAAGAATAGTGTGCTCTTCGATACTCTGTAAATATGAGACCACCGCAGCAAAACGGATTCCGATGCGTCGCCACGTTCGGGAAAAATCAGGGTTCCCAGAAAAGCGATCATGTAGGCGTAGATTCTTAAGTCTCCCCAGGCGTCATAATTCAACTGGTTAACAAATTCAGTGTTTGAGAATTTCTCAAACCCTTCCTTATCACCAAATCTGTCGTAGAGATAATCTAGTGGCACCCAACCGTTCTCCAGACAACCGACGGGAACCCGCCGGAGACATAGCTTTTTCAAGAAGTTATTCGCACCCATCTGCCTTGGAGCTGCAGGTCTCATCTTGTGCAAATCTCTTCCGAGCCCTGTGAGTCCGCCCAATTCTTCTAAAGTGGGTGTCATTTCGCAATCCCGGAATCTGAACACATTGCTTGTTGAGTCCCAAAAACTCACTAAAGCTCTGATCACATTTTTATCCGGTTTTATCATCATGATGTCCGGAAGAAACTTGAGGTGCTTGTGAACTTGATTTCTTTCCCAAGCTGAAAAACTAGTCCACCATTTACGGAGCCGATCTGGGGTTTTGTCCTGGACCATGAACATAGGTGGCATTTCGTCTCTCACCCTTTTCTGGCCGATTCGTTGCGAGGAAGTCATGCTGATCCTAGAAAAGATAAAAAATGGATTTAAGATTTTTTTTTTTCAAAATTTTTTTTTTATTATATATTTATTATTATATAAACACTTGAAGAAGATTTGAAGGCTGTATAACAGGATACCAGTGTGATGTCTATATTCCGTTTTGCGAAATTAGTCCTCCGGCGCCCCTTTTGAGGCGTTTGGCTATTTTTGCAAAAATTTCCTAACTCTCGACTAAGAACAAAAATTCTAATTCTAATATTTTTAATTATTGTTTTCCTTAAAAAAAATCAGTATTAGTTGAGCCCGATATGGGTTGCCTACGTATCTCATGTTTGGTGAGAATCAAACTTGCGTAGTTCGAAAATAAAAGAACTAAATCATTTTAAGAAAAGGAAACAAACTATTTTAAACAGCATTTATAAAACAAATTATTTTTAAAGGAACTAAGAAAATTTATTTGGAAATTTTTTTTCTATATTTTTTTCAAAATTATTTTCAAAGAAACTAAACTATTAAAATTAAGAAAATTTATTTGGAAATTTTTCTTGCATTTTTTTCAAAATTATTCTCAAAGAAACTAAACTATTAAAATTAGGAAAATTTATTTGGAAATTTTTGCATTTTTTTCAAATTTTATTTTTTAAAGAACTAATTATTTTCGTAAAATTAAGAAAATTTATTTGGAATTTTTTTTGCGTTTTTTTTTTCAGAATTTATTTTCAAAGAACTAACTATTTTCCATAAAACTATTTTGACTATATACCCTGACGTTTTCCACTTCTTCCTCTCTTTTAACAAACCGGTCAGCATGTAAGATCGAAATAAATGCACAGACAAAGATGCATCAAGTTGGTCTTTTATTTCAGGTACACCTGTCCTAGACAGGCCCAACCCCTGTGTTGAGCCTCCTAAGTCAAATATGCACATGATGCAAATAAACGTTCCTATCGGGGATCCGGCATAAGGTTTTGTTATTCTAAGTCATCATCCTGTTGGAAAAGTGTCTAGACTGGCTTTAACTCGAGCGGACAACTCGAGCCGAAGAGTGTCAGTGCACCGGTAGCATGGCTTTCCGGCTTAATTGACAATACTCTCCGCCTAAACATGTGTGACTACAAAATCCTTCGCCGGGTGCCAAGCACCACAGCTATCTTGAGAAAAACGGGCTATGTCCAGCAAATGCCCGGTATTGTATTTCAGAAGACTCAAAAAAAAAGAGAAAAATGGGTATCGGCACAATTTATATACAGTTCACGAAATATCAAAGCGGTAAAGCAACATTTAGCATATAAAATATAAACATGTAATAAAATCAGATAATAAATAAGCCAAATACAACAATTATTCAAAGCTCGAATTCTTAAAACCATGAACCAGTGGTTCTGGGTTTGTGTCCCCAGCAGAGTCGCCAGAGCTGTCACACCTCCTTTTTACCGCACCCGCGAGGGCGCAAAGGAGTTTTTCCAATTAAAGGACGATCGAAACGGGATTTATTTTTATTAATTCAGAGTCGCCACTTGAGAGATTTATGGTGTCCCAAGTCACCAGTTAAATCCCGAATTGAGGAAAAAATGACTCTATTTAACAGTCTGCGTACCAGAAATCCGGATAAGGAATTCTGTTAACCCGGGAGAAGGTGTTAGGCATTCCCGAGTTCCGTGGTTCTAGCACGGTCGCTTTGATCATACTTGGCTTATTAAAATTATTTAATTACTGATTTTAGAACCTATGGCATTCACCGCTTTCAATAAAAAGTATCATATATTACGAATAGTGTTAGGGGAGCCATATCTGTAGCCATGATAATTATTCAATTAATCGCTCGCACATTCAACCAATGAGTGAAATTGTTTAGTGATTCCAAATGAAATTTAAGCAGTTCATTTTATAGTATTAGTGACTAAAAATTAAGACAATTATTAGCACTAGATAACTATCATATAATGATGCTTGAATCGATTTTAACTAAAAATTTATCGTAACGGAGATTATTCCTATTCACTAATCACAACAGAATATAATACTACTAATAACATTATCTCAATTTTATTGGCGGACAACAAACTTTCATGTAGAAAGGAGCAAAAATGAGAATTAATTGTATGAGAGAATGCCACCTTCTACCCATGCCAGCAAAGTTCCAACTTATTAGTTATTCCCTCATTATTTACATGCTCACATGATTCATTTAAGCACGCCTTGGTACCGATGCGCAGAGCCAAATGTGATTCCACTACTTTCTTATAATAACAAAATAAATTCAAAACAAAGAACCAGCTCAGAAAATCTGAAATTAACATTGCAGACTATCATATTAAACACCAAGAAACACGAAAAAAACAGCAGAGACAATTTGTTGTCAACTAAAAAGAAAGACAAGAAAGCATGGTCCTAAACTCATCCTTCACGACTTAGATCTAATACTCAAAACCATTATTCAACTAGAGTAATCTTCTTACTATAACTTTCAGAACTTAACAGTAAAAATGATCATGTATTACATATAGTAGGAACTAAGCTAAACTGCATAAATTAGCTATTGCGATGAGTACAGAAATGGTATGTAACCAACGGATATGTCATAAATTTTTCAGTTGAATCAAACAAACTTCATGTTCTTCTATGTCATGCACCAAAGTGGTATGGCATACCTGGAAATAGAAATGGGAGGTGTGGTCAGTGGCAAATAACAGAACAGCAGCAACAAAGTTAGCCCAGAAAATAATCAGAGAAGAACACTTTTGAACCAAACTTGAAACACTTGGAGTTTCAAACAGTGTTCAAACCAAATCCCAGCAATCAAAAGCAAACCAGAAATGAACCAAAAACACATAAACACCAACAGGTTCAATGAGTGTGTGTATGTTTTCCAGTGTTCTGCCGTGTGTATCTTCCAGTGAGTGTATATGCTGTTTTTCTGTGAGTTTAGTTTTTTTCTCCAGATTCTCAAAATGTTCTCAATGTTTGAATCTATTTCAGAATGTTTCCTAATGTTCTCTCTGTTCTGTATCTTTCCAGTGTATATCCTTTCAGTTGAGTGTCTCTCTTTTATAGAGTAACAGCCCCTATTTCTTTTAGTTTCAGATCTGTCCAGCTTACTTAAACTCCTCACATGTGCATTACTTTTGACCTCTTTCCAGTTATTCCCATGTGTTTCTGATTATACAACTAACCAGCACTAGAAACACTCATTATCATCATGATATTCCCTGATTATCCCAACCTGTTTTGTCTAAGTATGGGTTTTAAACATCTAAACAAAGTCCTAAAGGTAAAAATTAATGAAATACACTGCTGTCCAGCAAGTTTTAACAACTCATTTCCATGTGTACTGCACTTTAAAGGTTGATTTTAGGGCTACTTAAATGGACTAACAACTATATCCAATTCACAACCTAATTTAGAATCAACAATGGTTCAAAACAAACAATCCAACAATTAACTCAATACTCTGAACAAACAACAAACCGAAAAATTTTAATTCAAGCAAAACAATGAACCACTGCCCGGAATTTCAAACAACAAATTCGCGAATTTAAACGACGACATTCGTTAAGTCAAATCACAACATGTATGATCGGCAACAAACAAAATCGACAGAAACAGTGATCCTCATTCTCGGCCAAAGAAGAAACAAAATACGAGGCTAACCAATCGACGACGCTAATTGACGCGAACACGTATTTGACAACATTCGATTAGCCGATTACGATATGTGTAATCGACAACCAAATCCGACAAACAGTGACCACACAAATTTCGGACAGCATTTCATAATTTCAACATCTAACAACTTGACGATATTAACAACGAATTGAATTCGACTAACAACTACACGTTATCAACAAAGAATAAACCGATCGACCAAATAAAAGGTCTTGAGTTTGGAGAAGAAGAAGGAAACGATTTAAAACTAAAAACAGAAAAACGAATGAACAATTAAACCAAACAATGAGCACAACAATATATAAAACAGAAGAAAAAATGAAATACCTTATGAAGACAATCCGAAATCGAACAAACCCGGGCTCAACGGACTTGAAATTGCATTTTTTGAAGTCGAATGGACTTTAATTGAAATGTTTTCAAATGAAAACATACCAATTAAAGTCTATTAACTTCAAGTCATTTTAATTGGACGAAATCCCTAGTTTTTTAATTCTAGGGTTCTTGGGGCTCGGATTTGGGATTTGGGTGGTTCGAGCTTGATTCGAACCAAACCAAGTTTGGTTTGATTACGAGGAAGGTTAGGGGAATCACTGGTATGAATTTGGACTTGATTGGAGTAAGTTCATAATTCGCTCACATCTTCAAATGGAGATTCGAGGCGGCCCAAGATGATTCGAGGTTAGCTAGGCACGGGGTTGGAATGGGGAGGTTGAGATGAAGATTTGGTGTAAAAATGGTGGTGTTTGGACCGCCGGAACCGCCGTGGGGCGATTTCCGACGGTGGCGGACGGTGGTCTGCGGCGGGAGGCGGCTGGTCTTTGAAGGGGTGTCACAAATGAATGTGATTTAGGGTTTTGGGAGGGGTTTGGGTAATTAAAATTGGTGTAATGTTCTGGACCGTTGGATTATGATGCATGGAGGGCTGAGATTTAATCTCACAAAAAGGGTTGGTCCGATCCGGGTAATTGGGCTGGGGCGGGTTCGTTCGTTTTGGGCCAGGGTTCAGCCGCTGGGTTGTCCGTTTTGGGCTGGGATTTCGGCTGGCAGATGGCCCATTTATTCTACTCTCTTTTCTCCTATTCTTCCTATAATAACTTGTATTTTGTATTAATCCTCCTCTTTTTTTTTTATTTTATTTTCTTTGTATTTTTTATATTTTCCCTACTTTGTAGTTATTTGGAATTAATTAAAACTAAACTAATTACCTTCTTTTTGGCAATTTTCAATTTAAAAGCTAACTATTTTTTGATTTTTTCTTTAATTTGTTAAAAAAATGAATTAACCTCCTAAGAAATGCAATTTTTGTATTTTCATTTATCACACGCAAATAACATGCAAACAACTAACACGAGATTCACACAAAATAAGGAAAAATCATTTATTCTGAATTTTATAGGAATAACTCATGTGTAGGGTAAAAATCACGTGCTCACAGAGGGCAGGCCGAGGTACTTGTTCGCAAGTCAAACACTTCATAGTGATGTAGTGCCCGATTTCATTGATCCTGGTCTTGATCATGTCTTTTTCTCTGAGCAGTTGCCCTATGTGTCGGTTCTTTGCCCCTAAGACTTAAGCGTTGCCGGAGATATGGTCCAAGAGCCTATCTATTTGTCTTTCCATCCGTGCCATCAAGTTGTGGCAACGGTCTCTATCTGCTTTGGCATCCTGGACTTGCCTGAGAGTTCGCTCTCTAAGAGCGGCATTTGCTTTTCTTAAATCGACGATGATTGCATCATAATCTTTTTCTACTTGTTGTAGACGGAGCGCTTCTTGGTGGGCTGCTCTCTTCCACTTTGTCCGGACTGCAACTAAAGCCGCTTTTGCCTTCTCCAAGTCTTCTTGGTGTTCAAAGGTTTTCCTTTCCAAATTGTTTATCAACATCTCATCACTCCGACTCCTCCTTGACCTTTCTGCGGCCAATTACATCTATTGAATTTGAGTTCAGAGTGCTTCTCTTTCCTACTCCCAACTGGCCCTTTCCCGATCAAAATCAGCCTGTTGTATATCCATGGCAGCTTCCAAAATTCCCTTGTCTTCTTTTAAAGTGTTAATGCAAGATTGGAAATCTTGCGCTGTCTCATGTTTGGCCTCCCTTACTCTGGCTTCTACCTCCTTCTCCCAATCTATGGCATACTTCATTGACCTTTCTGACCTTTGCTCCGGCATTGATTGGTTGTGGAACCATTCAAGATATGCGAGACTCACTTCTCCCTGTTCTCGATCGGCAACCATTTCGTTGATGTCGGAGAGTCGACTACCGAACCATACCTTCTGTGCATAAGTCTCCCTCGGGGTCTCCTCCGTCACAAATTCCCATGTAAACGATCGCATATCCTCAATTGGGGGCCTTTTCTGTTCTCTACCCAACTGTCGCATGACACGTAGCGGGGCATATGGTTGGAAACCCCTGAAACCCATTAGTATGTAGAATGGGCGATATGTCGACATATGCATGATTTTGGCGGAAGGGAACCAATAATAATTCCAGGTAAGTTGATCTGCTCTTAAAGAGTTGAGAAGTTCTTGCCAAGTCCTCAAATCTTCTGGAAGGTTACAACGGGCGGCTCTGTTTGTATGACAACGAATATAATTCAGCCAATCCGTGTTGAAGTTTATCACGATTGGGTGATGATAGAGATGTTCTACAAACCACATTTGTAATAAGATATTGCAACCCTCAAAATAATCTTGTCCTTCTTGGCATCGAGTTAAGGCCCGGAAGATGTCTCCTAGTATCATCGGAAGAACAGTGTGTTCCTCGTTACTCTGTAGATATGAGACCACCGCAGCCAAACGGATTCCGATGCGTCCGCCACGTTCGGGAAAAACCATGGTTCCCAAAAAAGCGATCATAAAGGCATAAACCCTCAAGTCTCCCCAGGCGTCATAATTCAACTGGTTGACAAATTCAGTGTTTGAGAATTTCGCGAACCCATTCTTATCACCAAATATGTCGTAGAGATAATCCAGTGGCACCCAACCGTTCTCCAAACAACCCGTGGGAACCCGCCGGAGACATAACTTTTTCAAGAAATTATTTACACCCATCTGCCTAGGAGCTGCAGGTCTCATCTTGTGCAAATCTCTTCCGAGTCCTGTGAGTCCGCCCAATTCTTCCAAAATGGGTGTCATTTCGCAATCCCGGAATCTGAACACATTGCTTGTTGAGTCCCAAAAACTCACTAAAGCTCTGATCACATTTTTGTCCGGTTTTATCATCATGATGTCCGGAAGAAACTTGAGGTGCTTGTGAACTTGATTTCTTTCCCAAGCCGAAAAACTAGTCCACCGTTTACAGAGCCGATCTGGAGTCTTGTCCTGGACCATGAACATGGGTGGCATTTCGTCTCTCGCCCTTTTCTGGCCGATTCGTTGCGAGGAAGTCATGCTGATCCTAGAAAAGATAAAAATGAACTTAAGATTTTTTTTTTTTCAAAAAAAAAAAATTTACTATAAAAAAAATGAATCTTGTTAATACGGCCTTTCAGCACTTGAAGAAGATTTGAAGGCTGTATAACAGGATACCAGTGTGATGTCTATATTCCGTTTTGCGAAATTAGTCCTCCGGTGCCCTTTTTTGAGGCGTTTGACTATTTTTGCAAAATTTTCTAACTCTCGACTAAGAACAAAATCCTAATTCTAATATTTTTATTATTGTTTTTCTTCAAAAAAAATCGGTATTAGTTGAGCCCGATATGGGTTGCCTACGTATCTCATGTTTGGTGAGAATCAAACTTGCGTAGTTCGAAAATAAAAGAACTAAATCATTTTAAGAAAAGAAAACAAACTATTTTTAAACGGCATTTCTAAAACAAATTATTTTCAAAGGAACTAAGAAAATTTATTTGGAATTTTTGCGTTTTTTTTTTCAAAATTATTTTCAAAGGAACTAAACTATTTTCGTAAAATTAAGAAAATTTATTTGGAATTTTTTTTTTTTTTTTTGCATTTTTTTTTCAAAATTTATTTTCAAAGAACTAACTATTTTGACTCTATACCCTGACGTTTTCCACTTCTTTTCCCTCTTTTTAACAAACCGGTCGGCATGTAAGATCGGAACAAATAAATGCGCACAGAAAGATGCAACAAGTTGGTCCTTTATTTCAGGTACACCTGTCCTAGACAGGCCCAACCCCTGTGTTGAGCCTCCTAAGTCAAATATGCACATGATGCAAACAAATGTTCCTATCGGGGATCCGGCATAAGGCTTTGTTATTCTAAGTCATCGTCCTGTTGGAAAAAGTGTCTAGACTGGCTTTAACTCGAGCGGACAACTCGAGCCGAAGAGGGTCAGTGCACCGGTAGCATGGCTTTCCGGCTTAATTGACAAACTCTCCGCCTAAACATGTGTGACTATAAAATCCTTCACCGGGTGCCAAGCACCACGGCTATCTTGATAAAAACGGGCTATGTCCAGCAAATGCCCGGTATTATATTTCAAAAGACTCAGAAGAGAAAAAAAATGGGTATCGGTACAATTTATATACAATTCAAAAATATCAAAACGGTAAAGCAACATTTAGCATATTAGATATAAACATGTAATAAAATCAGATAATAAATAAGCCAAATACAACAATTATTCAAAGCTCGAATTCTTAAACCCTGAACCAGTGGTTCTGGGTTTGTTTCCCCAGCAGAGTCGCCAGAGCTGTCACACCTCCTTTTGGCGCGCCTACCCCGAAGGATAAACGTACAAGGGAGTTTTTCCAATTTAAGTGACAATATTCGAAACGGGATTATTTTATTTATTTCAGAGTCGCCACTTGGAATAAATTAAGGTGTCCCAAGTCACCAATTTATTTAAATCCCGAATCGAGGAAATTTCGATTCTCCAATGAAGTCTACGAACCAGAAATTCTAAGTAAGGAATTATGTTGACCCGAGGGAAGGTGTTAGGCACCCTCGGATCCCGTGGTTCTAGCACGGTCGCTTCAATTATTGTAAATGGCTAAAAATATCTGATTTTTATATATGTTATCCTATATGCTTTTAATAAACTATACCACTTTTGTTAAAATATCAACCCTTTAAACGAAAGTCTAATTCTAAGTAAAACGAAAACATTAACTTTGACGATACTTTAGTTGGGTGTACATGTTTATTGGAGTTATTTCTTGATTAACTCATGCAAAAGTATTGATGCGTGAAACGATTCCATTTTAACTGAGATTTGCTACTAAATAACCGGGAATGCGTCTAATTTGAATAAGCATAGATTTTAATACCTCAATTATTAGTTAGATCGGGAATATCTATTCACCCGTAACAGGCTAAATAAAATAATTAATTAATGAAAGCCCAAAAATAAACAAAGATAAACCTACTGTTAAATTTCAAAACTGGTTTTAACTATTCACTATGAATACATGTACTAAGAACTCCACGGTTTTTTTTAACTAAAAAACTTCAAACGTCATCACTTTGAACAACATTCAAACTTAATGCAAAGGATAAAATATACATGCTACGAGAAATACGGATTCATTTAAACAACCTATCAAAATATACAATAGTCACATCCGTACAAATACATTATACAACTAGCAAATGTATATCACAAAATCGAATCCTGTTCTAAAAATTACTAACCGATAACCTAAAGTTCCTTTAATCTAATTACTAAAACAAACTCCGGAATTTCTAATGGTGACTTGATGTGTTTTGGAAATCTATGACTGCAGTTAAAAAAACAAAATGAAATACAGAGGCAAATTTAAGATGATAGCAGTGTTTCTTCAGTTGATTCCGAAATCATTCAGGTACATTGAGTGAAAACTTCAAGGCATTAGAGAGGATGAAATACCTGGAATTTGAATTGAAATAGAGAAAAGAAAAAGTCAGCAACAGCAAGTGAAGAAACAACAGTTGGCAGCAACAAACAAGCACCAGCAGTAGCACTTGAAATCCCAGTACAACTCAAAAAACTCAAACTTTGGACAGAAAACAGAATTCAAACAGCAACCCAAAAGCCAAATTGTGAACCAGCAAAAGACACAAAACGATCTCCAAAGAATTCCAAATGGCTTGAACACTCAAAATCCAAAAATGAAACAGAAGAACAGAGAGTCACTCCAATGTTATGATTTTCTGTGTTCTCCTCGAAGCTAAAAGAATGATCTCAAAACACTCCTCTTTAGAACCTTTTAAATCTATATGTGTTCTCTATTTTTCCAGTGTTTTCCAAATTCCTAAGCTCTCTCTGTATATCAATGTGTGTATTCTAGTGTTCTGCCAGTGAGTATATCTGTGTGTGTCTAATGTCCTCTTGTATCTGTGAGTGTCTCCTCTTTTATAGCCTCCAAATGACCAAAGTAACAGCCCTACTTTTTAATTTTAGATCTGTCCAGCCTATGTTGTTTCTCCTTTTTTCACTTTTCTGTTGTATAAGTATGGCCTTTTAATTAAAAAAACTCTGAAAGGCAGAAATTAATGGCATGACCTGCTGTCCAGCAGGTTCCACTAGTCCTTCCATGTGCATTGCACTCTTTAAAACTTGGTTGTTAGTTTCATTTCTGAAACTTATCAGAATTACAACTATCTTCTCCTTAAAATCCTATTAGAATACAGCTATATCCAAACCAGACTTCCTAATTTAACATCAGCAGAATTCAAGGTTCAAAACCAACAGGGAATCATAACAATTACATGCTACCAAAACAAACAACTATGAACCAGCAGTGAAGTCACATATAGTTGACAACTATAACTCAGCTACTATAAACCAATTTGTTTATAATTCAAGCACAACGATTCAATCTTCAAAAATAACAGTGATTCACTGGGGAATTAATCAGTATCAAGAGAAACAAATGTCTTACTGTTCTAACGAGCAGACTTACGAAAGCAAATCGACGTTATTCGATTAGTCGATTACAACATTTATAATCGATAACATACAATCGCAAAACAGTGAATCAAGAATTCTCGGCCAATGCCGGGGAATACCAAGCCAATTGTTCGACGACGCTAATCGACGCGAATACGTATTCGACAACATTCGTGGTCAAACAAACAAAGACGGAAAAACAATTGACCAAATAAAGGTCTTTGAGGAGAAGAAAGAATGGGCGAAATCACAAAAACAAACAACCACAAACGAAAACTATAAAACAAACAAACTAAAACGATGAGTAGAATTAAACAAGAATAGAAGAGAAAGGAAATACCTTGAAACTAGGAAATTGGGCTCGGCGGCTTGAGGCTTGTTCATTCGAGGTCGAATAAACCTTAATCGAGGTGTTCTCAACCGAGAACAACCCGAATAAAGTCCGTTGGACCCCAAAATTTCGATCAATTTGGCCTAATTCGTCATTTTAGATTTTAGGGTTCTTGAGAGGGAATTTGGGGATCGACCTCTTCCGGTCAGATTCGAGCCAAACCAAACTTGGTTTAGTTATGAGGCAGGTCAGAGATGCATGGGGTATCAATTTGGGGTCGATTGGTGTAGGTTGAGTTTTGGCTCGAAGCTTCAATCGCCGATTCGAGAAGCTAGAGATGGATTTGAGGTAAGGGGTTGGTGGATTTGGGTTTGGGGTGTGGTGGGGGTTCCGTGGTGTTAATTTGGGCGTTGCCCGCGTCATTGCCGCCGGCTTTTCAGACGAGGAGGCGGGGGGCGGCGTTAGGGTTCTTGGGGTGTTTGGATCGTCTCTCAGAGACGATGGGGGGAGTGAGGGAGTTCTGGGGGGTTTGGGTGTTTGGGTAGTTAAAATGGACAAATTAATCCCAGCCGTTCGATCTAATGAGATCAACGGCTTGGATTCATTCCCTTCATGAAACGGCGCCGTTTGGTCTTAGTGGGGGACTGGGTCGATTCGGGTGAAGGGAATTCGGACTGGGCTGGGACGTTTGGGACTTACGAATTAAATCGAATTTCGGCCCAAATTTGATTTCCCCTCTCTTTTATTTGATTCTCATTATTTCCTCAATTGAAAAAGAATCAAAAATCTAAATTTCACTAAAAAAAAATCAAATTAACTCATAAAAAATACTAAATTAGTCATACTAACAATTTACACACATAATTGTTAAATATAAGATCACACAATTAGGTATTTAAACATTAAACGCAAAAAATACACATTTTTGTTATTTTTTCATTTTCGTAAACAAACTTAATTGCTCTAAATTGCAAACATGAATTTTATATACACATGTAATGTATTTTTTGTATTTTTATATTAATTTAAACAAATATAATCACGTATATACAAATGCAAACAAATACCAAAAATAACACAAAATTCACAAAAATACACACCATAAAATAGACAATTTTTGTTTTGATTTTGTGGGAGTAATTCATGTTAGGCAAAAATCACGTGCTCACACCTATTGTGATGTTGATTGGGCTGCATGTCCAAACACACGCAAATCAGTTACTGGTTACTTTGTTACGTTTGGTAATTCTCTCATCACTTCGAAGTTGAAGAAGCAAACAACTATATCTAGGAGTTCAGCTGAAGCTGAATATCGCAGCCTTGCCTCCACTGTTGCCGAGATTACATGGATTCTAGGCTTATTCAAAAAAACTGGGAATTGAGCATCAGTCCCATGTACCTGTTTTTGTGACAACAAATCAGCTCTTGCAAATTGCTACCAATCCAGTTTTCCATGAGCGCACAAAGCATATTGACATTGATTGTCATTTTATTCATGAGAAAATTCAGCAAGGCCTTGTTACTACTCACTATTGTGCTACACAAGAACAGGCAGCAGATCTCCTTACTAAAGGACTGAGTAGACCACAACATACTTACTTGCTATCCAAGCTAGGACTTCTGAACATTTTTCCCAGTCCTAGCTTGAGGGGGGTGTTGAGGATATACCTGTAGTTAGTAGTAGTTAACCATAGTTAGTATAGCAAGTTAAGTTAATTAATTGTATAGTTGGGTCCCACTAGTTAGTTAGAAAGTGGTTAAAACAACTTAGTTCTTTCTTTTATTTTACTTAGCACTGTACAGTTGTCATCGTGTATCTTTGAAAGCTCAATAGCAGAGTTCTTCTTCTTCACAAAATTCTCTCTCTAAATTTCTCTCTTCTTAGTCTTTGATTCTCAGTTGCATGCCATTGATAAATTCATCAAAATTCATTTATTTTTTTTAAAAAACAACAACAATATACCTTACCCCTATCTTGTAAGGATAAATGAGTTATTTCCAGTAGACCATCGGCTTAGAAAAGCATAAGCACTACATTACTGAAAATATAAACCAGAAGAGATAGTACCAAGAAGCCATATAAAAGCAGAATAAAAACAATCAGATGGTAAGGTGATCAACAATGAAAGAAATAACGGTTAGTCATAAAAGCTACTACCAACAAGAAGCGAGACTATGTGCCAGTACTACTGTTATGAACATTCTAGACTACATACTCTACTACCTTAATCATCAACTTCCATACCTTCCTATCAAGGGTCTTGTCCTCGGTCAGCTGAAGTTGCACCATGGTTTGGTCATGTGAGGAGTAGGGGTGTTTATAAAAATTCGAAAAATCGAATCAAACCAAAAATCAAACCAAACCGACCAAAAAATCAATACCTTTTGGTTTGGTTTGGATTTGGTTTGAATTTTAAAAACCGATCAAATTTTATTTGGTTTTAATTTTATTCAGAAAAAAAAATGAATTAAACCGACCATATGAGTAGCTATTTTAAATTTATTATAACACTTATATATATATATATATATATATATATATATATATATATATATATATATATATATATATATATATATATATATATATATATATATATATATATGTGTGTGTGTGTGTGTGTGTGTGTGTGTGTGTGTGTGTGTGTGTGTGTGTGTATAAAGTGTATATATATACACTAAACAAAATAAAACTAAGTGTGTGTGTGTGTATGTATTGTTATACAAAGTTTCAGAAAAATTATGGTAAATATTAATAATTTGCACTTTAATATAGTTCTTTACCTTTACATTCTAGTTTGATTTGTAGTTTTATTTTGTTTAGTGTAAGAATCCATTTCGTGTTAAAAATAATATATTTTTAATTAAATTATTTATCACTATTTGGTTTAATTATCATCAATATATCTTGGTAAATAATAAATTTCTCAAAGGGCAATTGATTTGATAGTGTTACATTGAAAATGTGATCGTGAGAATATGTGTTTGGTAGTGTAAAAGGGCCGACCCAGTTCAATACCCACTTCGTGGGTGTCTGGGAAGGGAATACTCTAGGCAGCCTTCCCCCTGCTTTGCAGAGAGGCTGATTCGAACCCGCGACCTGACACACCACGGCAAGCAAGCTTACCGCTGAGCCAAGCCGGCCCTTCATGTGTTTGGTAGTGTATATCTTATATTTAAGAAGAAAAAAATGAAAAATACGACATAAACCGAATCGAGAAAAACCGACTTAATTAGTTTGGTTTGGTTCTAATATTTGAAAAATCTACTTACTTGGTTTGATTTCTTCTAAGGAAAACACCAATCCGAATCGAACCATGAACACCCCTAGTGAGGAGGAGGAGCACAGCCGCCATGGTTAGGAGATGTGGGAGGGAAACTAGGGGAAGAGGAATTACAAGGTGGAATACCGAACCTTTTTCTCAAGGGATCTTTACACAAATAGCCGGCCAGATTGATATTTATATTTTTTTCATCGGTACATATAAGTTATAAATTTATTACACATATATTATATATTTTATCGTCTATTTTAGTTTAAGCGGAAATTTGGGAGATATTTAATGTAATTCTTCTTTTCTCAAAAAAGAAAAAATGTCAGATAGCCGATCAGCTGCTAAGCTACTAAATTAGTGGCACTACCTAGGTTAAAATTTATGAGCCCCACATAGCTAGGGGTGTTTGTCGGTCGGTACGGAAAATATCGTTCCTAATTAAATTCGGTATGGTTCAATTTTTCTCCTTTCGGTTTATTCAGTTTGAATATTAACTAGTGCATAAAGCCAAACTCTCTAATATTCTTAATTAAAGTACTCAAAAATGCAAAACTTAAAATGTTTGTTGACAAAAAAAATTTCCAAAACCAGCAATATCGACTCAAATAGAGAAAATTGTATATAAAAGAATATTTCATCATTAGAAATGTTTCGCTACTTGTTTAGAGTTAATTGATGAACTTTGAGAATAAAGGAAAGTAAAATTTTAGACTTTTTATAGTTGTGTTATATTGATAATATATGTTTTGTGTAATATAATATATATTCGGTACGGTGCCAGTATTTTATTTTAAATACCAAATATCATATCTGATATCACTTATTTTTAAAAAATTAAACAAAATATCATACCAAATATCAAAATTCTGTATATCAAATACTTAATTTTTTATTTTGACACGATTATTCTGTATTTATCAAATTATGTCCACCTTATGCATAGCCCCACATAACTGGAGATACAACAATTAACAAATACTCTCCAAAATTCAATTAACTTTTCGAGCCCCACATAGCCAAATGGGTCTGATGTTAATATTAGAGAATTTTTCACAAAGCACAATCATTAAGACCTAATTAGCAATAAATAGAAACTCTTTCCTATATTACGTGGTATATATATATGTTTTACTGTAATTGACGATGTGTATAATGTATTAAATGTATTGTATTCAAGAATACAACATAAAATAACGCCGCACAAACAGGAATTCCAATTAAACTGGATATGTATTAAGATGTATTCAACTGTATTTAGCGCAAGTTATGTAACGTATCTGCACAATTTATGGGACGTTAAAGAAGATAAAAACGGAAGGAAATCAAATCAAATTTGATTTCCCTAATTTTAGTTAACAAACTTAAAGATACAACAGCAATATGTATTGTTCTCTATATTGAAATCGTATAAACGTGAAGGACAAAAAACAGAGGAAGAAGATTCCAAACTGTGCGATTTGTTTTTCCATCAGTCGATTGATACAAATTCAATACATGTTAATGCATATAAATACATTACTAAATATGCTAAGATATATGGTATCATATAAATACAAGTTCAAGTATTTAAGATAAATATACTTGAATACATATGCATACTTTTTGAAAATCTACTGGAAAAAATAAAATATCTCAAATAGGGTTCTTACTGGGAATCTTTGCCGCGTGAGGATATCGTGTGAAAATGGCGGAGTTTTCCTCTGTTAATGGCGGAGACAGGCTATAATGTGTATAAGAAGAGTGTTTGTGGAAGAAGAGTGAAAACTTTATTAAGAAGAAAGAGAAAGGATGAAAAGCGGGAGTTATACGTTAAATTAGGGAGAGAAAAATATTTTATACCATTTATTAAGACTTAATCATAGGAAGATATTAAATTCAAATTTTTGTTACAAACTAAAAAAAGTATTTATATAATATAAAATTTTAAAATAATATTTATATATTATAAATATGATACTAACTTATGATAAAATTTCCATAATATTATGGTCTTAAGACAGCCGGTGTCTGTACTGTTTGAGTACTCAGAATTACTATAGAAACCGTCAATAATATGAAAAATGATTGGGCTTGCTTGCTAGCAAGCAGATACACCTGGAGCTCACCAATTAAAAAGATATATTCTGAGATGGGCCTGGGTCCACCGCTCTCTGCACCAATTTAACGTGGGCTTATTTTCAATTTGGCAACCTGACACGTGGCAAAGCAGATCAGTAGGTCACGTTTCAGCCATGGGATCTCGGGATCCACTTCCTTTGAATGCAATTGGGAATGACTTTAGCTACGTGGCATTTACTTTTTTTTTTCGGGGTTGGCTAACAAAGTCAAGCCCCTGCTCTCTTATTTATTCGAGACAATCTCCTTGAATGCTAGCTATCATTTGGTATTATCTCGTTAACGTCTTCAACCTTGAGGTTGATTAGTTTAAATAATATGGAAAAAGGGCCTAAAATACCCCTTTATTATAAGAAATAAGACATCAAAGCCCTCCGTTAAAAGTTAGCCCATTATATGCCCTTGCCGTCTAAAAATGGGCTCTTAAACATCACACTGTTGCAGCGTGCAACCCGACCCCAGCAATATATCCATGGCGGCGTATCACCCGATCCAACAATATAACTATGGCGGCGTGCCACCCGATCCCAACAATATAACCATAGCGGCGTGCCACCCGATCCCAACAATATAGACTCACACAAGGAGTCATATGTCGAGCTGAATAGCTCGTCACATCAAAATACTGAATATCGCTCATAAGCACGCTAAGGTGCATGATATCATACACAATGAAACATATAGCGCTATAGGCTACAAACTCAAGCACAACTGAGGTGCGATATAAGATCTGAGTCTCGAGAGCCATCATGCTCATATAACATCACCGCTGAGCGGAACCTCAACACATAAGGAACTTACCAAGTCGTCTCACACTCATACGGCGCAATATATCTTTACATGAATTAACTAACCGCGAAATAAGATCGCGACAATCCCTCCATAAAGGGCGCATTGTTGGAAGAAACATAACCGGCCTGACGCAAGGCTCACTTCCACATTTAAATCTATCCATCGGCCTTAAGTCTATCCTGGTCATGCCAAGCTAAGCCAATAGTATTTCACAGGTCTTTAACCCAATAAGCAGAGTGCCTTCCAGGCATAAGTTCTCAAATGGCTGATATCACTAAAATCCTCATACTTGGTTTAAATTTCTAACCAATCAAGTGACTACATGTCACACCTATACAATATTCTTGTGGGACAAGCTCCCACCATCTTCCGAATAATTAAACGGGCCTGCACATTCAACCCACCGGTTGGACTAACACTGAAAAACTATCAGGAGTCCCTAACCGGAATACAAAGCCTTTCCCACAGAACACTGATCTCAAGTGATACTGACGTTAATACCCATCTTACTCAAACACTGAAACCCCTTTCCTGCTCATCCGAGCTCTTTATATCACATTCATTGACCAAACTGCGACCTTGGTCCTTACTTCAAATTCCATACCACTCGCTGCACCTCACGTGCCGATATACGATAGACACGATTTCCATCACAACTCTAGAACTGGCGATAGGCTAATACTTCATCACATAAGACTTTTCATTTAACTCACTTCAGGAGAACCATAGCAACATGCAGGCGAATTCTCATAACCATCGAATATGTCAATCTCTAAGTAGTGGTCCAAGCCACCTTAACCCTTCCCGAGATCTGCCTACTTGTAATAGGCCCCTAACAGAAGAATACTCCAGAATAACATCAACCACTACGGCCGACCAGTCTCAAATGCACCACCACAAATCACATGCATAACTCGATCACGTTGCATGAACCGATCATTGACGCCAATATGCCAACTCAACTTTGGCTAATCAATCTACTTCCTTCCAGTTTATCCTTGATTGCCTTAGAAATGTTAATATCTCCCTTCAATACCTAACTTATTCCAACCACACTCACGCCGAGTGACCTTAAATCATGAGGCCATGCTGTCTCAAAAACGACGACCATTTCATGTCTCAAATGCTACACCACAAGTCGAAACATCATAGAACATTTGTGCCTTTCTTCATAAGTTGCTTGAAAGCTTGAGCCTCAACTATACTTATAGACTCAGAATTAACAAACACCACACTTTACCTCTTGAATTCACTAGGACCTCCATTGAGCACCATCCGGCCCTGACTTGCCCCAGTACGCAACCAACTCTACTGAATGTTTATAACATATGAATACCCTCTCGCTAAAGCACTCCACGGGATCACTTCCCTCGAAGCCTGCACCTATACGAGGCATAATTCATGAATCTTCCCTCAAGTTTGAACATGAGCCAGTAAGGCTAACCATAACATGCATTCAACAATTCATATACCCAAATTACCACTCATGGTCCTTTTCCGTGGCTGCAATAACCCATTAATACGCTAGTATCCAGAATCTACATGGGTAATTAACCATGCGACCCAATCGTAAGCGGTGGGACTCTCCCACTTAGCTCAAGGCCACAATTACACAACTCTCGAACATATTTTAACCATTCTCTCAAGTCATTTACTCTAATTCAACTGCAATTCACTTGATCCAACGAATATATCCATTGGTGCTCTATTAGCATTCTGACATCATAGGGTATGACCTCATCTCAATGCAACCAAACATCTTCTCGCTCCATGCATCGAGCATTATTTACCGCGACAGCTTAAGACATATTGTGATTCTCGCACCTACGAAGCACCATGTAGCCTTCACCGAAATCTTCCCTGCTGATAATGAAAGGTAGAATTTATTAGGGACACAGGAACATCAAAAGTCCCAACATCGTACCATACGAGCCTTAACTCTTGCCCCTCCGCAAGTTTTAAAGAACCTTTTGAATAGCACCTAGATACATCGCAGGCCAAATCTGATATGACACATGACCCATAATTTGATCGTTGATAGTGAAATCCTTTCACTTGGCACGAAGCCATAAGATACATCTTGCTAATCCATGACAATAGCCTTTATCATTTGTACGTCTTCATCATAAGACAACCCAAGACATTCGTTTGGTACATGTCCTTCTTAAGACAGTTAAACTCATTTCCCCCAGTATCTCTACTGGCTGAATCTTTCGCTAAATAGATATCTCATATGAACCATATAGTCTTTATTACCACCAACTATCTTTAGATCTACATCCACCTTGCGATTCTACCATTATTGTGACGATTAGGCAGTTAAGTAAACCTTCTCAAAACCGTTCTTATCAACCGAATGTCAGAACCTAGTGCACCCCCGTGTGCACAATTGAAGATCTCTCAATTCTCTTGCATTATCGATATGGATGACACGCGGTAACAATGGTTGAGTAAATTCTTGACTCTCTTGAGATCTCTCTGCAGTGTCACGAACCGTCGGCGCATACTTGATACCGAGTGCGCAATTTCAATACACGAGTGGATACAAAAGAACATATGACATAGGAGCCTATGTCATACGTTCTTTTGCATCCACTCGTGTATTGAAATTGTGCGCTCGGTATCAAGTATGCGCCGACGGTTCGTGACGCTGCAGAGAGATTTCAAGGGAGTCGAGAATTTACTCAGCCATTGTTACCGCGTGTCATCCATATCAATAATGCAAGAGAATTGAGAGATCTTCAATTTTGCACATGGGGGTGCACTAGGTTCTGGCATTCGGTTGATAAGTACGATCTTGAGAAGGTTTACTTAACTGCCTAATCGTCACGATAATGGTAGAATCACAAGGTGGATATAGATCTAAAGATAGTTGGTGGTAATAAGGACTATATGGTTCATATGAGATATCTATTTAGCGAAGGATTCAGCCAGCAGAGATACTGGGGAGAATGAGTTTAACTATCTTAAGAAGGACATGTACCAAACGAATGTCTTGGACTATCTTATGATGAAGATGTACAAATGATAAAGGCTATTGTCATGGATTAGCAAAATATATCTTAAGGCTTCGTGCCAGGTGAAAGGATTTCACTATCAACGATCTAATTATAGGTCATGTGTCATATCAGATTTGGCCTGCGATGTATTTAGGTGTTATTCAAAAGTTCTTTAAAACTTGCGGATGGGCAAGAGTTGAGGCTCGTATGGCATGATGTTGGGACTTTTGATGTTCCTGTGTCCCTAATAAACTCCATATTTTATTATCAGCAGGGAAATATTCGACAAAGGCTACATGGTACTTCGTAGGCGTGTGAGGATCATAGTATGTTTTAAGATGTCGTTGGTAGAGAATGCTCGGTGCATGGAGCGGGATGACGTTTGGTTGTATTGGAATGAGGTCATACCCTATGGGGTCAGAGTGCTAATAGGGCACATGTGATTATGTTCGTAGGATCAAGTGAATTGTAGTTGAATAAGAGTAGATGACTTGAGTGAATGTTTCTAATGTGCTTGAGAGTCGTGTAATAGTGGCTTTGAGCTGGTGGGAGAGTCTCACCGCTTATGATTTGGGTCGCATGGCTAATTACCTGCGTGAATTCTGGGTATTAGAGTATTAATGGGTTATTGCAGTTACGGAAAAGGACCATGAGTAGTAATTTGAGTATATGAATTGTTGAATGCATGTTATGATTAGCCTTACTAGCTCATGTTCAAACTTGAGGAAAGATTAATGATTTATGCCTCGTCTAGGTGCAGGATTCGCAGGAAGTGATTCCGTTGGGCGCTTTATCGAGAGGGTATTCATATGTTATAAACATTCAGTAGAGTTGGTTGCGTACTGGGCCAAGTCAGGGCCGGATGGCTCTCAATAGCGGTCCTAGTGAATTCAAGAGGTAAAGTGTAGTGTTTGATAATTCTGAGTCTATAAGTACAGTTGAGGCTCAAGCCTTTAAAGCAACTTAGGAAGAAAAGTACAAAAACAATCTATGATGTTTTGACTTGTGGTGTAGCATTTGAGAGGCGTGAAATGGTCGTCATTCTTGAGATAGCATGGCCTCATGATTTCAGGTCATTCGGGGTGAGTGTGGTTGAAATAAGTTAGGTATTGAAGGGAGATATTTACATTATAAGGCAATCCGGGATAAACTGGAAGAAAGTAGATTGATTAGCCAAAGTTGAGTTGGCATATTGGTGTCAATGATCGGTTCATGTAACGTGATCGAGGTATGCATGCGATTTGTGGCTTATCCGCTAACGGAAGATATGTAAATCCACGTGGAATTACATTAAAAAGTAGAAGGGCTTTTTAGACCCGTTTCGGATTATACAAGGTCATATACGAGTCAGTTATAATAGTTAATTCTCAAGCACTTCACTCCATATAAGTTTATTCCCACACATATTTTAGACCCTTCATTGATGTCCAATTTCTCCTACTAATTGGGTCACCTTGTCGATTTCGAGTTGAGTTCTAGTTTAGGTTTAATTATTTTTCATCTTTATCGGTTTGTTCTGGAGATTTCTCTAAGACAATGTCGCAAAGTTCGAGTAGCTTAAATGGGTCGATTATGAGGTGTCGTTGTGGACTTGCTGCTAATTATTTTATGGTGCCTTTAAATGTTGGGACAAGATTTTTCAAATTTCCTAAGCATGAGGTGTGTAAATCTATTGATGGGTTCTTTTAATTTTTTCAATTTGACTGTAATTTTTTTTTTTTATTTTAGGATGAAAAATGTCCCTATTGGGAATGACAAGATAAGGAGCTTGCTCCTAGAATTTCAAATCTCATATGCAGTTTAAAGAAGGAGAAGGAAGCTCTAATCCGTGAAATAAATGTACTCCAAAGAAAAGTTGTCGATCTTGAGAATGTTATGATGCTCATCGATCATGGAGGAATAGAATCGTTGGAATTGGAAAGAAATGTTCTAATGAAGAAAGTGGTTGATGTAGAGTACTCACCTTTGCGTGATGCTAAATGTCGAATGAAGATGTGAATTTTCTTTTGTGTGATATTGGGATGTTTTGTTATGTTCTTTGCATTAGCGGAAAATGATATGTAATGTGAGTGTTATTGTGGCTTAATTGTTGTGTTTTATTATGTAATAATTTTTTTTTGCAAGGATTCAATGGAGCCATTCCCATTCATTTGAATATTTCTGCCTAGGATTGAGTTACTTGATGTGATAATTAGTTTGTGTCTATAATTGAGTTACTTGATGTGATAATTAGTTTGTTGGTCTAAAATATGTGTGTGAGTAAACTGATATGGAGTGAAGTGCTTGAGAATTGACTATTATAACTGACTCATATATGACCTTGTACAATCCGAAAAGGGTCTAAAATGCCCTTTTACGTTTTAATGTTATTCCACGTGGATTTACATATTTTCCTTTAGTGGATAAGGGCATTTTTGAGCCCATTTTTAGACGGCAAGGGCATATAAGAGACTAACTTTTAACAGAGGGCTTTGATGTCTTATTTCCTATACTATAGGGGCATTTTAGGCCCTTATCCGTAAATAATATTCAAAATTAGTTTCAAATAATATATACCTTGAGTATAAGTTAAATTATTGTCCATATAAATATCCTTACATCCTTCTATTCAATATCTTATTCCTTCTATTTGAAATGACTTGATAATCTTTGAATGAACTGTTATACGTTTTCCAACGAGTCACCCGATAAAGTTATCTTTATTTTAATGTGACTAAACACAATAAAGAGCGCTAAATTAACCAAATGAAGCAAATAAATTCAATAAGCAGATAATGATATCGGCCAAAAGTCAATGATTGAATAAGCAATCAATTCACAGACCATTATTATTTAGAGGTTATTAGCTATATGTAACTACTATTTACTATATTATTTCCTACGGTTATATTTTTAGTAGTTACAAGGTGCATGAATATAGTAGCAAAACTCGATGTGAATCATGGGAAGTCCAGCTAATCAATTATTATATTCGACTGTATTTGCGAGCTGTATTCTTGAATACAATAACGTAAGTTGCGTAAAAATGGTCTTTTCAGCTGTTTTAAAACGAAAAATGAATCAATTAACCAAATAGTCTCATAATATAACTCAACTAACAAATTTATATCACGCATAGTCTGTGTTTCACGTTGTAGAAAAGATTTCTCATCCGGAAAATACCTTAAAACTGAGTAGTCTCTAGATTTTCAATCCTTCCTTTTTTCTGTAGTTGACGTTCGTGAAATTTCTGTTCTCAACCAATAAAATTCGAGATTCATACAATTGTATACAAAAATTAGATATAATTCGATTTCATATATGGCAAGTTTAACATGCTATTGTGTAACGACCCGGCCCGTCGTTACGGGAATTACCACCCTGTTATGTTGAAATTGTATGTTTTATGCTTTTGTATCAGTGTTAAAGTCTATCGGGTGAGTTAGGAGTGAATTGGATTGAAAATGAGGCATATAGCCTTTTTGAAGGAGACTTGAATAAGGAAAGTCAACCTGGAGTTGACTATTTGGTTAGAGGACTCGGAATCGGATTCTGATGATTCGGATAGTTCCGGGAGGTGATTTGTGACTTAGGGGAGCGATCTGAATTGAATTTGGAGGCCCGGTGTAGAAATAGGCTTGAATTGGCTAAGGTTGAATTTTGGCGAAATCCGAACGGTAGGTGAGATTTTGATCCGGGGTCGGAATGGAATTCAGACAATTCCTTTAGCTTCGTTATGTGATTTTGGATGTGCCTGCAAAATTTCAGGTCATTCGGACGTCGTTTGGTCGGGTTTTTGATTGAATGCGTAATTCGGAAAGTTTTAAGAAACTTAGGCTTGAATTAGTGTGTAATTGGTGATTTTGATGTTTAGGATGGTGTTTTTATGTTATGAGAAAGTTTGAATGAGGTAATGTGATATACTGGTGGCTTTGATTGAGGTCCCGGGGGCCTCGGGGTGATTTTGGATGGCTAACGGGAATTTTTGAGTTGAAAAATGCAGCAGAAAAATTGCAGAGAAATTTTGTTCTATGCGATCGCAATGCTCTGATGCGATCGCATAGTGTTAGCTACAGTGCCCGGAGAGTTTGTTCTATGCGATCGCAATGCTCTGATGCGATCGCATAGTGTTAGCTACAGTACCCAGGATTTTGTTCTATGCAATCGCATAGTGTTAGCTACAGTGCCCGGAGAGTTTGTTCTATGCGATCGCAATGCTCTGATGCAATCGCATAGTGTTAGCTACAGTACCCAGGATTTTGTTCTATGCAATCGCATAGTGTTAGCTACAGTACCGGACAGAATGTTAAAAACATTTCAGTCGCGAAAACAACCCATTTTTCCACCATTTTTGGCCGTTCTTGAGAGCTTTTGGACGGGAATTGAAGGGATTTCGACGGGGAATCATTGGAGGTAAGTTTTATGAGTTAAATACATGTTTTTATACAAGAATCATCCATGGAATTCATGAATCTATAGCTAAAAATCAAGAAAATAGGGCTTGGAGCAAAAACCTTAAATTTAGGATTTGAAGGACCATTTGTGGTCCGAATTAGGAGTTCTTGGTATGTACGGACTCGTGGCGAGATGAGGATTCCGAAAATGTGAATTTCAGAATTTTTTGAGATGTGGGCCCGGGGCTCGGGTTTTGTCAATTTCGTGATTTTTGATATTTTTCGAGTTCTTTCGATTGGGTTATGTTCCATTAGCCTATTTTGATATATTTGTACTGATTTTGGCTAGTTTGACGTGCGTGGATGCCGGTCCGAGGAGCTAAGGCATCGCGACCATGAAGCTTCTACCGGTTCGAGGTGAGTGGTAGTAGTAAATAATGTACTGAGGGTTTGAAACCCCGTACTAGCACTTCACAGTGCTATATTGAGATGAGACACGCGTTTTATGACGGGCGTGGTGACATTGTGATTGGGGGTTCGGACTTAGTCCTTCCCGACTAATAGTATACTGTGTGTTATGACTGATAATAAGTTTATAACTGTGCAATTGGGGTGATAGCCATGTTTGGGGCCTTGTGCCGATCGTAGAGCATTAGGGAACCTATAGAGCTAGGTGACCCTTATATTGTGTTGGAAGCATACACTCGGCCATAGCTCTAGCTGTATAGTATAATATGAGCCGTATTAGATGTGTACATTGAGAGAGATTATCTAGGGTGGAATTCACTGTTCTAGCTGAGCGGGCCTGAAAAGCCAAGTCTATACTGATTGAGATAAGACGGGGTCGAAGACCCGCTATGAGATGTTATATTGGGCACGAAAGGCAAGTCTATATTGGCGAGAGCGGTGTCGAAGACCCGACTTTGAGATGTTATATTGGGCACGAAAGGCCAAGTCTATATTGAGCGAGACGGGGTCAGAGACCCGCTATGAGATGTTATATTGGGCACGAAAGGCCAAGTCTATATTGGCGGAGACAGGGTCGAGGACCCGCTGTGATATATTATATTGGGCACGAGAGGCCAAGTATATACTGAGACTGGGATAGGGTCGAGGACCCGTTATGAGGTAGTATATATATATACCTACATTGGATCGGGTTGCACGCCGCAGCAGTATATATGTTGGATCGTACTGCACGCCGCGGTAATATACATGTGATATACATGTAATATACATGTGGGACGGACGCACGCCGCGATGTATTGCGCGCGGGGCTGTAGGAGCCGCCCGGATGCGAGTACGCACACGTTCCGGTGACGCGGTATATTATGGGATCGGGCTGCACGCGCAGCGGTATAATTATATATGTATTATATATGTATATATATATATATTGGATCGGACGCACGCCCGAAGTGATATATGGTGGACATGGGCTGCACGCCATAGCATCATAGTGCTTGGGCCTAGGGAGCCCCTCCGAAGTACGTATACACCCCCAGTGAGCGCCGTCGACGTTCGATGGAGCGGGCTGCGCGGCGCGGCGGTATATGTATTGGAGTGGGCGCGCGCGGCGCGGCGGTATATGTATTGGAGCGGGCGCGCCGAGCGCGCGGTATATGTATTGGAGCGAGCTACGCGCGCGCGCGTGTATATGTATTGGAGCGGGGCGCACGCCCGCAGCGTTATACTTATTCATATTCGTATATATCTTGAAATATTTATATGTTATAGACGAGATGTATATGTCTCCATATATTGAGATGGTTGTATACGTGGTAGTGGTACGAGCGAGGATGTGGTCGGTGTGGGACCTAGATGAGATAGATGTGGATGGAGATCGAGTACTCATTATAGTGATGATTAACTCTGTGGGGGTTGCCTTAGAGCTTGTTTAGTGATAGTACGGGAGTTTCTTATTTTCGGTTATTGTTTATTATTGTTACTCGGCTGAGTTGAAATATACTCACCTCACTCCACTGCACTTTTTGTGCGGATATACAGGTTCAGGAGGGCGGTTGAGCTATCGCATGCTGCTTTATTATCCCCGTTACGTGGAGACTTGAGGTAGGCGCCGGCGTCGCGATGCGACCTCTTTCTTTTTATCATTTTGTTGTCTCCGTTCCGGTTAGACTTGATTTTGTAGTAGATCTCATTTGTAGAGGCTCGGACTTGTGACACCACGATTTGGTTGGGGCTGTGTTCTTGTATTTCAGTTCTACACTTCTTGATTTGTTATGAAAACAGGCTAATCACGCCGATTAATCAGTATTAATTATACTTGGCTGGTTTAATTGGATAAGATGGTCGGGCTTGCCTAGCAATGTGTTGGGCGCCATCACGACCGGGGTTTGGGGTCGTGACATATTGCATCATTCTAGCAAGTGGAACCGTGAGAGAAACTATGTCGATTATTCTATTGAGGGGATACTGATAAAGGAGTATCCATCGTATAATGATTTGGTTGCTTCAACTTCAAATCAACTCGACATAGATTTGAGTTCAAAGTCCATATTGAATACAAAGTAGAAGAAAATTGCACGCCAATGGGAATACACAACGACATGGGTTACAGGGTGTATGTAAAGTTGAAAAAAGTGAACAGAGAATTCGGGATATATCCTTTGTGCATAACAATAATTGACAAAGAAGTTATAGCTAGAGGTAGTTAATTCAAGGAGGCCTTGTGCAAATTAACAAAGCAAATCAAAAGTGTAATTCTGATACAGATGATACATTTGTTCTTGACGTTGTTGATAACTGTGATTTTTACATGATTTATACCCATTTTTGCCTAAGCTTTGTGAATAAATTAACATAATCAGTCCTCAATTGCTTACAAATTGCGCTTGATTGCAGGTTTGAGCAGTTAGATGTCAAAGATCACAAATCGAATCACAAAGGAGTGAAATCTACCAAGCATAAAGAGAGAAACTGAAATGTGAGCTAGGAGGCCATTGCGGACCGCACACATTTGTCATGCGGCTGCACAAGAAGACTCGAAAAATCGCCTAAGTCAAGAACCCTGTGCGGTCCGCACTGATTTTCCATGCGGGCGCACAGGTAGGGACCGCGATGCTGTGGGCAAGGAAAATTATTCTAAGGCAAAATTCCTATGCGGACGCACTCCAAAATAGTGTGGTCCGCGTGGAAGCAGGATCAGAGACCCAGCATGGAAGAGCAAACTACAGTGCGGCCGCGCAACATTTTCACGCGGTCCGCATTGTTCAACAGTGCGAACGTATGGCAAATATGTGCGGTTCGTGTTTGTTCTACACGACCGCGTGACAAATGTGTGCGGTACGCGTAGGTCATTCACACAGCCTGTCCTTCAACTCATTTGGTCTGTGCGAACCGCATGGCATTTTTGTGCGGTCCGTATGGTATCAAACCAATAACTATGTGATTTCACTGTTTCATTGCCCTCTTCTGCCTTGCTTTTACTAACACATTTAGACTTGTATTTTTTTTAGATAATGGTGAAACATCGTGGAGGTGGGCAATCTCAACGTGGGGGCAAAGATAAATAACCCGGGAGAGGTGGTTCCTCCCGAGGAGGAAAAGGAAAAATGGTGCATAAACTCACTCCTGAGGCAAGAGCAAACATAAAGAAAATTCGAAAGATAATCTGGGCTGCTGATAAGGCTGCCTCCCACTCTATAGGGAGTGAGTATGCACCCTCCAAGAGTGCAACCTCAAAATCTCCCCCCCCCCACTTGACGGTATCAAGAGGCCTTCGTGACTCCCCGTCTCCAGAGTAAGACACTGTTGCCACTTCCAAGCGAGCAATGAATGTGGTATCTTCGGACTCGTCTGATGGGTCCGGATCCAAGAAGGGCAGCGATGACAAATACTCCACATCTCCCACAGCTTTACTATCAGGGGACAGTGGAGAGCAATCAGGAGATAGCCAAGAGCAGGCTGAGGAAGGTGAGCCTCAAGTAGGGGGTATTGAACGGTCTAGAAAACCAGTAGTGTGGGAGGATAGGTTCGTTAGTGAAATCGCTTTCCACCGATTTAGGGAATGGTGGCCTAAAAGAAAACTCATCTTAGAAAGGTGATTTATTGATGTAAACCTACTCCCTCACAATCCTTATGTTCAAGCTTAATTTCGTACGAGGGCGGGTTGGGGCTTCTTCAAAGAACGGGTAGAGTTGGCAAATGAGCATATGGTAAAGGAATTCTACACCAATATCTACCATGTCGTTCGGGGGTCTACAGCTACTAAGGTGAGGGACAAGGTGCTGCTCTTTGATGGGAAATCTCTAAATGACTTTTTGGGGTTCGCGGATGAAGATGAGTCTCAATACCTGGAGAAGTTGGCACTGAAAGAAGAAGCTCGTCCATGGTTAGCTGAAATCTTAGCACCTCCAAGTACAGTTCCAGTGTGGCTTCGGGCTCAAGAAAAGATATATAGGAACACCCTTAGCTTTGAAGCAGAAGGGTGGCTGACATTCATGTGCAATCGGCTTGACCCGACTACACACAACCATTCTGTTCCCATTGATCGTGCTATACTATTTGCTTCCATCATGGCGGGGTTCCCATTGAATGTGGGAAACATCATGCAGAGGGTAATCTCAACTGTTGTAAATGAGACCAAAACCAACTACCCCTTCACAAACACATTGACCATGTATTTCCAAGAGTTGGGGGTACAGAAGAAAAAGTTTGATGTGAAGGTGCAACCGGTGAGCCCCTACTCTTGGTATGACCAAAAGGGACCTGACAACCCGAAGAGTGCAAAGAAAGGTCAGGCCTCCACTTCCTCCACAGTTGGCCAGTCTGAAGAGCCAACTGTTTTGGCATAGCCCATTGACACTAGCTTGGTGCCCCCAGGGTCTTCTTCAGGACCACCTTCTTCTTCAGCCGAGCCAGTAGTTCCAGTTTCTAAGACTTGTAGGTTCACGGCCAACCAGCTCACTCATTCACTAGCCAGTTTGAACAACTGGATGTCGGCAGCGACATCCAAGTTGTCCACCTTGACAGCAGTTGTTCAGGCCGAGAGAGCATCAGTGACGGTTGAGGTACTTGCTTCAATCGAAGACACCTTAAAGAAAATCCTGGAAAACCAGGAAGCAATGATGAAGAAGCAGGATTCCTTATCCAAGTCAGTTGGCGAACACAGCAAAGCACTGAAGAGCTTGGCAAAGTGAACACAGGAAGCTCAGGAAGACAAAATCCTCAAAGGAGGAGGTAGCAGCATTGAGGACACAGGTGGACAGGCTAGTGGCGGATCAGCTGCCACCAGACTTGTTATTTGAGGAACCTGACATGGATACCCCCACCGAGCAGCCACCACCTGAGGAGCTTCGGCCCAGGAAGAAGAGGAAAATCCCCAACACTGAGGGAGTTGTGATTACTTTAGCCACTAAGCGTGAGGATCCTCCTCCTGCACAGTCAGATCCTCCTCCTACTCAGTCAGATGAGCCTCCTGCACAGTCAGATGAGCCTCCAGCACCTGTCCCAAAAGCACAGCAGCAGGTTGGGGACTAGTCTGAGGTCCCTGCCGACACACAGGACATGGGAGCCACCGAGCAGCATAGCCAGGCAGATGAGGCTTGAGGGGCCATTTTCTATATCCCTTGCTCTTTCCTTTTTGATGTTATATTTGGTAGTTAGCATTGGGGACAATGCTAGCTCTTATTTGTGGGGGTGTGGCCCTACTGTTTTTTGTTAAAACTAGATGATTATATATATATTTCACTCATTCTTTATTTTCAGTACATTCGTAGACGTAGTTGGATTGTATATAAACTTTAACTCTGAATCTCTTCAGTTGTATATTCTACTATCTTGGTGTACATATTCGTTTGGTTATCAGTTGATGGTTTTTCTTTAGTTTTGTTCTTTTCATTAGATTTTTCATGATAGTTGGAAGGTTAGGCTTGTAGCCTTGTTTTGGTTTTTGTTTTGGATATTGAAATAAGCCATTGGTATTCTTTATGTCACGGTTCTTTCCAAGGATAGAGTATTGTGTGAACCGGGTGGCTCTTCCCAATGATAGATAGTGTGACAACTTTCTTAAGGGTCGAGTCAGTTTTTTTTGTTTTCTTTCTTTTCCTTCAAGTTTTTGGTAGTTAAGGGTACATCAAGAAAAGCTTCACTTGGGCCTAGCACATTTGCCCTTGATCTCATGATCAAGGACATTGAGTTGTGTTTAGGAAGGTGAAAGTTGTGGCTTTGAGACTCTTGCGTTGACCAAACAATCATCATATAGCTATCTTGAACCGTTGTGCGCTTAAAGTATACTAAAGGTTATTGTGGGCCCTCGACTCTATTCCAGGCAATATTTGAGTGTATGTGTGGTGAGGACTTAATTTGTGAGCTCAAGTTCTGTGCCAATGGTCTAGAACTTCCCCCGAATATTTGTTGAGGCGAAATTATGGGTGGTAGGCTATCCTTGATACAACAATATCATATTGATCCTTTTTCATGAGCCACCAATAGAATGATCCCTAGTTTACCCCTTTCTAGCCTTGAACTTTTTCTTTCATGAACCAAAAGTTACAAGCTTATACCCATTTTATAAAACTCTCTCTTGGCACCCGAGTCTTCCATTAAGTAATGGCAAATATATAAGTTTGGGGGAGAGCCAAGAAAGGCACCAATGTGATAAAAGGCATAAAAGCAAAAAGAAAAAGAAAAGGGGCAATGACAAAGAGAATAAGCAAAAGAAAGGCAAAAGTGAATGAAACCCAAAAAGGGAGTCCAAGGTTATCAAGCAAAGGAAAAAGATGTGAAAAAGGTGAACAAAAAGGAGAAAATGTCTTGAAGTGCACAAGAAAGAGTGACATGGTGTCCCTCTAACCCCTTTCAAAAAGGATTACTCAAATGAGGTATGCCAAAGCGCACCAAAAGAAGTTCTTAAGGGAAGAGCTAACTCATGTAAACTAAGCATATCCTACCATTACCCAAAAGCCTTCACAATGTCTCCTCAAAAGCCCTATATGATCTCGAGTTAAGGGAAGCTCTCATTAGTGGATACTTACATGAAGGGCAAGCATATGGTACCTAGAGTCGGACTTAGAGTATCTTCTTTGAGAGTGATGAGCGAGAAATCCTTCCACCTCAAATTGTGTGCTAATACTCTAAATGGTGAGGTTCACTTAGGGAGAGTCGAGGATGTGTAAGTTTGGGTTCCACAATGACCATAGTACTTGTAAAAAGGTTCAATGATGAAATGTGTCAACTCTTGAGGTACTTGTGTCACACTTGATCCACAATATTTTCAAAGATTGATGCATTTGCATTGAGGGCAATTGTTAGTCCCAATTGATGCAATTGGGGTTACCCCTAGGACAAAACAGGAATTTCTTGGATGTTTTTCATTGAAGGGTAGGTCTTGTCTTGTTTGCTTGAGGACAAGCAAAGGTTTAAGTTTGTGGGAGTTGATAACTGTGATTTTACATGATTTATACACATCTTTGCCTAACCTTTATGAATAAATTAACATAATCAGTCCTCAATTGCTTACAAATTACGCTTGATTGCAGGTTTGAGTAGTTAGATGTCAAAGATCACAAATCGGCTCACAAAGGAGTGAAATCTGCCAAGCATAAAGATAGAAGCTGAAATGTGAGCTAGGAGGCCATTGCAGACCGCACACATTTGTCATGCGACCGCACAAGAAGACTCAGAAAATCACCTAAGTCAAGAACCCTGTGCGGTCCGCACTGATTTGCCATGTGGATGCACAGGGGGGGATCAGAGAGCTGAAAATGGAGGAAAATCTCACGCGGATCGCATCCATTTCTATGCGGTCCACGATGCTGTGAGCAAGGAAAATTATTCTAAGGCAAAATTCCCACGCGGCCGCACTCAAAAATAGTGTGGTCCGCGTGGAAGCAAGATTAGAGACCCAGCATAGAAGAGCAAACTGCAGTGCGGCCGCGCAGTATTTTCACGCGGTCTACTTTGTTCAACAGTGCAGCCGCACAATATTTGTGTGCGGTCTGCGTGACTTAACCCATGCGGCCGCGTTACATTTTGTTGTGGTCCACATTCATGGTTCAGAAGTCCAAACTTTGGCAGGTCTTTTACCCTATGCGGCCGCATGTCATTTTCATGCGGTCCGCGATAGACCCTCAGGGGTATTTTTGTCCATATTTTCCTGGGTAGTATAAATAGAATATTTTAATTTTTTTTAGGTTAAGTTTAGAGACAGTGTACGAGCAGCTGAGCATGAGACAACATATTTGTTCCTATTTTAGGCTATTTTGACTGGTTTTGAACGTGAAATTAATTGTAGTTGGTTTCTAATTCAATATTATGTCATTCTCTACCATTATTTCTTTTTTTTTCTCTTAATTCTATGAGTAGCTAAACCCATTAGCTAGGGTTGTGGCTCAACCCTAGTATGGGTAATTAATGGGTGTTGTTGATTAATGTTTGGATGGTATTTGGTGTATAGTATTTGGGTTGTTTGTATGTTTTAACTAAGATTTGGTGGTTGTAAACACTAAGTCTAGCTTAGTGGGTTGAGATTTTGCTTGATAAAGAGAGTCTAAGTCCTCTCAATTAACCCAATAGGGATTTGGGATGGACCCATGAGAATGGTAGTCCCAAGTAACGGGTTAAACCTCGAGAGAGTAATCACCCTACCTGAATCATTAGTTGCTTGGGCGAATTAGCCTACTCAATTGGTCTCGAAAGAGCCAATTGGGCAAAATCACTCTCTCTACCGAGAGGTGTAAGAGTGAGAGTTAAGTGCAACGGTTAGCTATGTATCCCACTTTATCATCCTTACATTGAGATTCATTACCCATTAATTAGCCACCTAGGCAAGTGCTATAACCCTAGTGCTTTTTCCTATTTGCATACAACTTAGTGCTATCATTTAGCAAATCGTTATAATTGTAGTTAAAAATCATTAGTTGTTAATTGAAAAAACCCAAAAATGTTAGAAGCCAAATTAGGAGCTACAATGCTTAATTAGTCTCCACAAATGCTAGACTCCAATATCAAGCTCTCTAAGGAATTGACCCCAGATAATTACTATCGGGTAAAAGTTATTAGAGCCTACTCTTCCTAAGGGTTGAGTTTGCAACGATCAGTTGTTAATTCAGGCGAACTAATTGGGATGTTAGAACTGGACATGGATTTGATAATTTCAAAAAATAATCAAAAGGAGGTTATGACTAGACGAGTAAATAAGGATAAGGCTACATTGAAAGAGTTGATGGAGCATTATGCAATATATGAACGATTTCAATTCCAGGTAGATAGTATAATGCTATCAGATTTGAGTGTTCTTAATTACAATTTGTTGAACATCCTGTTATGTATTTAGAACTTTTTGTATATTGTAATCATAGTAGAATTTTTCAATTGTATTAGTGTATTTAGATGTATTTGGATATTTTTACATGGATTTCACTATTTGATTTTAGATGTGTTAGACGTATATATATATATATATGTGTGTGTGTGTGTTTTCTTTATAATAATGTATATATATGAGTATATTCAATTGTATATGAGTGTATTTTTTATATTTATACTAATCATATATATAATGATAAATTATTTGTACATTATAATGTATGTCAAAAGATTGTGAATGGACATTTAAGGCTTCTAGCATAAACAAATCACGACTATTCAAAGTGAGAGAGTTCAATGATAAGCATACATGTTCGTTGAATGATAAGATGTATGAGCAATGTCAAGTAATAGTAGTCTTATCGGTGGTATGATTAGGTTCAAGCTTACTAATCATAAGAGGAAATACACCCAAAAGGATATAATTGATGATGTGAAATCAAATTTTGGTGATAATGTTAGTTACATGTTGGCATGGTGGGCAAAAAAAAGGTAATGAATTTCTAGAGAGGTGAACCGGCTGATTCGTACAATAAAGTACCAGGGTACCTATACACAATGGATGTGACATATCCTGTTTTTACATTAGAATGGTAAAATCGCCAAAAAATGAGTTCATATATGTGTATATATCTTTGTATGCTTTTATAAATGGGTTCGATCATTATAGACCCATTGTGGTTGTGGATGGCGATCACCTAAAATCGGTATACTCCGGGACATTTGTCTCGGCCAGCATGTTGGATGGTGCAGGTGAGTATGGGGATTATAAACAAAATTATTAATTTTATTGCCTATTTAATTTTAAAATACATATTTTTAATATGTATGCAATTGTATATACAGGTCATATACTGGCACTAGCATATATTGATGCTGCTTGGTTGTGGTTCTTTGAGAAATTCAAGGAAGCATATGGTGAGAGTAAAAAACATGTGCATCGTTTCAGATAGGAATGAGAGCATAATGAAATCTATATCGAGAGTGTATCCAACGATACCGCATTTTGCTTGTATAAGACATTTATGGAACAACGTATATAAAAAATTCAAAAAGAGTCATACAAAGTTGAGCGAGATATACTTCTCGATGGCAAAATCATACACGAAGGTTCAATTCAATAGTCTAATAGATAAGGTGGAGAAGGTAGATATTAGGGTGAATGAATACTTGAAATTAGCTGGATACAAAAAGTGGTCTAGGTTGTATGCACCTATTAACAGGGGATGGACCATGATGTCAAATATAGCTGAGTCAATCAATGCCGCACTTGTGTCAGCAATAGAATTGCTAATATACAACTTCCTCGAAGAAGTTAGGAAAATGTTTGGATGTTGAAATTGTAGCAATCTGAAAGAAGCTTCACACACATACACAATACTGAGCAAAAATACCGGGAAATGCTTTATGCGAATGAGGCAATGTCTACACGTATGACTCCGAGTATTTTTTTCTAAGCCATTGTATCATGCATTTATCCCTGGTACAAGATGTATTTATTTCTAAGGATAGATTCAAATACAGACTGCTCATTGTATTATAGCAGTTGTACGTGTTTTCTGTTTTATGAAATGTTTAAAAAACTGGTCATTATATGTATACATTACTTGTTTATACATTTGCATTTCATTGGTTGAATTCGGTGGTTTTGTTTCAAATCAGATGCATTTCCTAAGCATATAGACTATAAGTTACTGCATATCACTGTATTCATTAGTTAAAATGTCATCAACTTTAATATTCTGCCAGCATAAATATAGAATGTATTACACGGTATTGGATATATTTCGTTGTAGATCACTGTATGTCTTTGTATTTTATATATAGATTTTTTTTTTAATTCAATTGTCACGATCCAATTTTTCCTCCATTGGGTTTTGTGATGCCTAAAATGCGGAATAACAACAATAACTAATAAGAATTCTTTTGAGATAAATTCTCCATGCAATGAACAACTTCCCAAAACCCGTTGGTACAAGTCATAAGCTCTAAAGAGTTTTGCTATAACTTCTAAATACAGCCGTATGGAAATAAGTTATAACAGTGTGAATATAAAATAGGAAGGCGACTCCGAAGCCTGCAAGCGCAGCAGCAGGACAACCTTGAGTCTCATCAGCAAGTATATGCACAGCTACCAACGAACAATAAATGGATATGCACAAACAAATGTGTATAAGCGTAGTATGAGCACAGCACAACGGTGCCCAGTAAGTATGAAGACTAACCTCGATAGAGTAGTGACGAGGAACAGTCAAGACACCTACTGTCTAATATATAGAATATGATATTTATATAGAGACTACGCGATACGCCTAACAATACAATAATTAAAATAAGGAAGGAAAACAGCAAGTACTCAGGGAAAACACAGAAAGGTAAGCGAGAACACAACCCAAATCTGAAATCACAAATACATTAAAGACAAGTCATAACTCAACAACTCTGATATTTTTCACCTTAAGTCTTAACCAGCAAGCGTCAATCAAATAGTCAATCTCTTTTTAAGTTGTAAAATGGTTTAAAATATACTTCCTTCAAATAAGTGTTCTCTTCAAAAGAGATTCTTTCAAAATAATACTTTCAAATATTATCTTTTCAATAAGATAATCCTTCGAATATAAGTCACCATGTGACACCTCATCTCATAATCATATAATACGCGTCTCAATACCTGAACTATAACACTTGGCATTCCGTGCCCTCATCACACCTCATAATCATACTAACAACTCACGTGCCCAAAGAGTCATTCTCACATAGAGGAAAAATAAACAAGGGGTGTGTCTATACTAAGAAATCCCAAAGAGGCTCCTATCCGATAAGGGTGTTTATCTATGTGTATGCTTGTGCAAATGTCCAAACATAGTTCATACCAGCTAGTAAGCCGAAGGACAAGAACAAACAGCACATATACTATTTTACACAGGGATGGGATTAATGAAAACAACAACTAAGAGCACAATGATAATAATAGGGGATCTCCCAAGATACCGTCTCATAGTCCCAAACGTAAATGTAAAGAGGATCTCCCGAAATACCATCTCGTAGTCCAAAAGTAAATATCCCGAGGATCTCCCGAGATACTGTCCCGTAGTCTAATTCATAAACATGCAGGGGGATCTCCTAGAATACTGTTATGTAGTCCCAAAGTAAATATCTAGATGATCTCTCGGGATATCATCTCGTAGTCCAATTAGTATATTGCAGGGGTATCTCTCGGAATATCATTCTATAGTCCTAAAGTAAATATCCGTAGGATCTCGGGGGATAACATCCCGTATTCCAATTCATAGATATGCAAGGGGATCTCTCAGAATACCGTTCCGTAGTCTCAAAGTACATATGCATGAGGATCTCCCAGGTGCAGTCTCGTAGTCCCAAAAGTAAATATGTAGGGGGGTCTCCTGGAACAACGATATGTAGTCCCAAAGTAAACATGCAGCGTAACCAAAAGAAACCACAATCACAACACAATAGAAAGCTCGTACCTCACTACAATACATAAAACGACAACAAATGACAATAGCACCAGGTAAAACAAGTAAATCAACCTAAGGCCTCTAAATCGCAAGGAAATGGCAGAGTCAACCCGCAAGGCGTAACCACATAAGTAAATGCTGACATAAGGGAACAATTCAACAACAAGGACAATAACATATAGTGACGATCCCAAAATATACAAGTTAATAGAAAGGAAATCAACACGAGTCAAATAATCCCAAATAAGGGCAAGTCAACAAGGACATAGGTTATCTAACTTCTTTTTAAGATTGGACAAATTTCGAGGATATTCGACAATTCGATTAGGAGAAAATGATCATAGCTTCACTTAAGACTAAACAGTTTTAGGAAGGGTAATAACAATTCTCAAATAAGATAAGCAACTATGAAAAGGTATCATGACAGTAGGAGAGACAAAATTCTTCAATTAAATCAATTAGGAGTCAATTAGGCAATAAGAGAGCATCATAAAGCAATTAATACCAATTAAGCATTTGGAGGTGGAAAGAAATAAATAGGATACTCAGTCATATCAAGAACACATTCCTACGAGTGAATATAAAGACCTAAGAACCCTAAAAGGCCAATTTCTCCACAAATAAATTCGAGCATGCACTCTTCACCTCGCGTACACGAACTACAATCAACATAGAAGACTCAAATCCTAAGGGAAAGTCCACCATACAAGGTTAGGAAAGATATTTACCTCAAAAGATGACAAACCTATACTCAGAAAAGCACTTCTCGGTGAAAAGATCTCTGGACGGCTCAAATCTAACCAAATAAACTTCAAAGCACAAACAAAACACATAAGAAACTATTCTGGATCATATAGTCTCAACCTTTAACAAAATCTAAAAATCGGTCCAAATGTTGACCCCCGGGTCCGTACCTCGGAACCGACAAATTTTACAAAAACTGAATACCCATTCCACTTTGAGTTCAACCATACAAAATTTATTAAATTCCGATACCATTTGGCCCCTCAAATCATGATTTTTCATTTTAGGAATTTTCTTCAAAAACCAACATTTTCTTCAACCCAAATCACAAATTAAATGATAAAAATGAAGGCAAATTCATGGAATATAATCAATTCTCGTTGACGAACACTTACCCAATTGATTTTTGTGAAAACCCCTCAAAGAATCGCTCAAAATTGAGCTCCACAAGTCAAAATATGATAAAAATGGTGAAACCCTCGATTTTGGAATATAGTTTGTCCGCACAGGCATTTGTGCATTGTGAACGCGGAAGGAAAATCGCATTCACGAAGAAGGGAAACTAAAGATGCCAAGAAAAGCCTTCACGAACGCAAGCTTAGGGATGCGAACGCGAAGAGTAGATAATAGATGCTTTCGCGAATGCGAGGGGGTGGCTGCGAACGCGAGGCATATTACGCGAACGCGAAGAAGGATTTCCAGGTGGTCAGCAACAAAGCTTCGCGTATGCGAAAGCAAGTTTGCGATCGCGAAAGAGGATACCAGAAGTAGAAAACAACAGCTCGAAAACAATGAAAAATGGCCCGTAGCCCACCCGGAACACACCCGAGGCCACCGGGACCCCGTCTAAATACACAAACAAGTTATATAACCTAACAAAGACTCGCGCGAGATCTCAAATCACATCAAACAATGCTGAAACAACAAATCACACCATGAATCGAACTTAGGAACTATCAAATCTTCAAATTTCTAAACTCGTGCCGAAACCTATCAAATCAATCTGAAATGACGTCAAATTTTGCAGACAAGTACAAAATGACATAACGGAGTTGTTCAAACTGTCGTAATTGCATTGTGACCCCAATATCACAAAAGACAACTAAACTTCAGTTTCACTATTTTCCAAACTTAAACTTTTCCGACTTTCGCCAAAACGCTTCAAATTACCCTCGGACTTCGAAATTTGAATCTGGACGCACGCCTAAGTCCATAATCACCCTACAATGCTGTTGAGATCACCTAAAACCCATTCAAGGGCCATTTACTCAAAAGTCTAATTTTGATCAAATTTTCACCGTTTAAACTTCCAAAACTAATTTCCTTCTTCCAGGTTGATTTTGAATCATCTGTTAACTGAATTCAACCATGCACACACGTGTATACTCATATTATGAATATGTTCCAGACCTTATTATGCTGAAAGGAGCTTAAATTATCAAAACGATGAGCCAGGTCGTTACATACTCCCTCTTTTAAAACCAATGTTTATCCTTGAACATGCCACGATTCACCTCGAAGTTCTCAAATCAGTGAATGCACACTTATTGCATACACCCACGGGTGATCCCACATTACCCCAATCCACATAAATCTGACGACAACATCTCAACCGAAATTTAGCCTTTCTAGCAATACCAATAAGCCTTAGAGCCAAAATCCTCATCTCTCATTTATTTTCAAGAGACCCGATTCTAAATCCATATCCGATATCAGTTTCAACTAGTTGCAACCACTTACTCAAACGATTACCAACTATATCAAGGGTAAATGATCCAAAAAACCCCGTCATGAGATAAAAAGAATAAAAAATAAGGGAATACCCAATATATGACAGCCTAACATGATATACAAACTTATACATGTGACATACGAGCCTATAAGGTCGACATGACCATTTGTAAACTCAAAACATAGGCCGACAAGGCCATACAAGTATCCATACACATGACATATGTTTACAAGCCGCAAGAGTACATAAATTCATAAAGGTCGGGATAGGGCCACTCCATACCAATCAATACATGTCCAAATCTTACTGACCAAATAGGAAACTTCGGAGCAAGTGGGGTACACCAACACCTTTATTTGAGCTGATAACCTACTAAGAGAAATGCCAATCTGTCTATCGGGAACTACGAGCATAAAACGTAGCGTCCCTAGGCAAAAAAGATGTCAGTATGAATAATATCGAGTATGTAAGGCAGGAAAACATAAATAATAACAGTAATGTAAAGAGAGATAGACGAGACACAACCTATAACATCTGAGTGCCTTTAGAGGCTAATGACATGAAATGCATAATACATATATATACATAAACTTTTAAAAATATATGCCTCTGTGGGCATTATCATCATCATATCGTACCCAGCCTCAAGGATGACTCAGTAAAAATGTACCTGGCTATCATAAGGCTCAGTATAATCGTACTCGACCACGTACAGCTCGGTAAACCTAACTGATCAGTGGTTGCACAGTAGGTGTTGTACCTGGCCGAATATAGCACGGTGCGGTATAGTAAAATAGATACTATATATAATTCATATTGGACTCATTGAATCATGTTCTAAACATTTCGGAGTGAGGTAAGGTCGTTGCACCTTCGATTAATATTATGTACGTCCATACCATCAAAATGAACCTTAGTAGGTTTTAAGGATCATAAATACTTGATTAGAATAACTTTATAAGGAAAGAAAAATATGGTCAACCTTAGTTTCTAGCCGTAGATCCGTTATGAAATAGCGTATTATTTGTCTGTATTTCAGTTTAAATAATGCCAAAAGAAATATAAAAGTGCCTTAACATACCTTTAAAATCTTATATCCAATCTTCAATCAAGCTCAATATGATCTTTTTACGTCTTAGGCAGTAGATACAACTTGAAATCCCCACCTGGTGTAGCTCACAACGACCCCCAATCATACTACAACACTATAGGAGTTGTATTCTCTTCTTGAATTAACTTTTGTGTTCATGTTGGTGTATAAACACTTGTATTTCACCTTGAAACTCTAATATACATGAAGGAAGTACTGATTATTAGCTTAATCATAAAGAACAACACGAAATATGAGGTTAATTACCTTTGAAGAACCCTCTAAAACAGCCACAAGATGAAGAACTATGATCTAGCAAACACCATGGAATGTTTAACGTTGGGTTCATGTTTATATCTTAGGTTTTCACCCTAGAATCATGGAAGAACCCTTGGAGAGCATTTAGGAGTGTTTAGAAACTATTGTGGATGATAAAAAATGAGTTAAAATGACATATAAATGACTTAAATACAAGCTGACATTTAAACCGACTTTGTGGGTCCCAAGGGAGCTACTTGCGCAATCTCGCAAAAATGCGAATATCTCTCTAGTGTGATGTCGTATCGACAAACCATTTAATGAGTTAGAAATTACACTTATAGAGATTCAATTTTAAATATAGATAATCCCTTGATTCCAAGTATATTGGGAGAAAAGTGCATCTACATTTGACAATATGCTGAAATTTGTGATGACCTTTGCCAACTTTTGTTCGACAGCTCGCTTGACTTAAAAACATAATACACGACTATCATACAAATAAAATAACGCATAAATTAGCCTACTCATCATGTTAATAACTCTAGTCTCACCCCAAAAGTATATGTTATAACATTCCAAACTTGTCGACTTTTGATGAAACTTATTTTCTTCAATTCATTCAGCTTCTAAGCTTTCCAACCCTTTTGGTACGTGTTATCCATGATCTTAAAGATTTATAACCTCCAAGATAACATGATGAACTTATGTTATGTGCTTTAAAAAATTCTATCATTTTTGAGCTTACATCAATTTACTTACGACGTATTCTTACATACGAAAACATGAGATGTAACATCATTTCCTCCTTCGAAACATTCGTCCTCGAATGTTGACTGATGCATTTATCAGTATCATAACATGAAGCTCTTACAAATAATTTAGTATTGTCCAAAAACATCTAGGAAATTATTCTGTAAATAAATCCAAAGGCTAGGGTATTCCCCCTTTTCGGCTTGTTTCCCGTACCATGACGTGTGGTCGAAATTCTTAAAATCTTGTAACTGTTGTTACCTTGTGTCATGCATCATGTGTAACTGTATACTTGTATGTGTGCCTATGCTACTCTTCTCTCCTTTTTCCTCCAGCTTTTAGCCTCACTTTGTGAATATATACAGAACTATGACAAGATGTCCCTCCAGATATCTATAGGTGTACTAAAGTTATTTGCTCGGTACTTTGTTGAATATCTTGTTTCATAGTCTCGGTTATCTATCCTTATGGATTTACTACAACTAGGTAGGTCATATTATACCATAACTCTTACTTCAATTTATTATTACCAAGGCCTACCATCTAGCTCCAGGTTACGTTTTCGCTGCTTGTCCTATATGTATAAATCTAGGTTCTTTAATGCTTCCCTATTACTGTTCTTCTTAATAATGAAGGTCTAACCTCATCTCATAATCTACAAATTTTATCCATTATTCGTGATTCACCTTAATGTTAATCTATAATCCACCACTGATAACTTGAAACCTATTACGTAATACATTATCACTAGGGTTCACGTCTCATTGAGGAAAATCTGAAGTGACTTTCCTTATCCATATACGGATGATACCATAATTCAGAAATTGTATTTCATAGCATTCCAATGTGATTCATCTTATGGGGATATTCTAATCCCGTGCCATCCACGAAATCTCTTTTCTTTGAATCATTACTCAATTGAAGGCCTAAATATCATCCTTTTATAATTTACCACAATTACACCCTTACGTTACGACCAGTGTAGCAATCCATCTCTTCTAAATGATCCTAGTCTTAGACTCTTCCTTGTTAATTCAAGCTATACTGAGCATCTCATAACATACGTGAACCATAGCTTTCTTGTTTGATAGGCTTAATATCGATGTCTGACCTGTTCTTGTCGGGTTCTAACTCACATTTTCTTATCCTTACTCCCAAATACCGAAAATCTTTTCACTCTGCCATACTTTAACTTGAGACCTACACATATCCATATGTTCTAATCATATCCTTCCTTTACCTTGATACACCATAGATTTCCTTTTATGCCTTCTCATTTGTCTTTAAATGTAAGCAATTACTTTTCTTGGTCGTTCTTCCACTTGTTGAATGAAAACTTGGTTTTACTTATTGCCAATGAATACTATAATTTCATGTACCTCATATGATCGCAAACATCACCATTGATTTTTTCCCACATTCATTAGACACTATAGGCGCCACTTTCTTACGGAGTGCATCCAATGTTGTAGTGAAACTATTATTACCAAACCAATTCCTCTTTAAGTTAATATGCCTAGGTTAAAGCCCCTTCCTTATTTCTTGAGCTAGTCTTTCATGGTAGTACTTAGGGGAGATCCTCTGACTAATGTAAAGCTACAAGCTTACTACACCGTATACCCGAAAAAATATTTGATGTTGTCACTCACCTATAATTATCCTTGGTTACTTACCTCCGCGCCTTTGTGATACTAAAATTTTTTACTGTCTTCCTAGTGGTACAATCTTTTATCTTTGTAACATTTATACGGTACCCTTAACTACTCCAACTCCTATCTGAATATTTCTCAAGAACTATGATGTCATATCTGTGAGACTGAATTCACTATGTTGGGGTTCACCACGGTTATCTGTGCACAATCTATTAATTTGTCTATATCCTTTTGTCTAGCCATAACTAGGCTCTTCCTCAATCAACTACTAACTACTGGTTGATCCATTCTCATATCTATATTTTGCGTAATCTCTCTTGGGTTATATCTTTTGTCTTAACTTACCTCTAGCCACTATCTCCTGATGTATCAAGTATCCATTCACACTTATTATCAATAACATCCTGGCCGGAAACTTTTACTGCCTCTCATCGGTGTCATGCTTGTGTAATGTTCTTGAGTCGTAACATATTTATAGGAACTAAATAAATGCAACATTATCCCTTTCTCTTTTTTACCACATTCTTCCTTTACAATTCCATAGTTACCTAAATTGCTTAACTCCGATTTAATATCATATCACACCATATTCCCTTTAGGGGATTACTAAGATTTGGAACTACGACGATCTACCTATAAATGTTTTACCTCTTCATATTTGGAGTCTTTTCACATCATCAATGAACCTTAATCGCCTTATGGTAACCTTCTGTACCAGGGATAACTAAATTTCTTATGCATTAAGGCGATACCTAGTGTAACCGGCACACGTAGTCCCTTAAGATTAACTCTGCTCATAGTGCTTACTTTAGGTAAGCGTCTTCCTAAATGACCTTTAAAGGTTGATCTCTGAAATTCGCACGATGCCGACTGTTACCAATTCCTTTGATCCCTAATTCATGTTCGATTTTTTTTATCTTATTTACTATCCCATAATAAAGTATATTACTACGGGGGTTTGGTTATCACATTTGAGTCACCGACTCAATTCTCGAATGAGGATATAGCCTTTGGCCTATATTCTTTTATTGTCTCAAGGCATGTCGCCTCTTGTCTTTTTTTTACTTGACTATAGACTTTATCATTATGTCATATTTTAACTTACCGTTATCATCCATTTATCACATCTTACTCAAAAACAACAGCTACCCAGTATGTTCCCACAAAGTGGGGTCTGGGGAGGGTAATACGTACACAGGCCTTACCCCTACCCGAAAGGGTAGAGAGGCTGTTTCCGGCCACATCTTACTCATAATGCTTCAATTATTCTCCTCTTATTCTCCAACTAATATTTCTATCAATCATTTTATTATGATAACTTCAACAAAATACACTATCACTTTATCTCCCATTGCTTCATCTCACTGGCTCTTTAGGTCACCTAGCATTCTCTCTTTACTTGGAACTGGAGTCATACAAAGGTAAATATTTATCCCTTCTTGAATTCTAGTGCCAATTTTCTAATTTTTTTCAGACATTCTAGTATTCATATCCAAATGTACTATTATAGATTGCACCATCGGGGTATCTCACAATGAGAACTATTACCATATTTGCAATATCCTTCAGAAATATTAGCTAATGATAATAATCCATCTACCATTTTGGGTCACTCTAACCCCAACTGGATCTTGCTATCCCATTTTTCTCTTAAAATATATCTGTCAACTCCCATAGGGCATAACTGAGATGGGTGTTGCCAATTGTATACATCTCTCTTATTGTTGAAAGTAACTCATAATACTTATATTTCTCTGCCTTAATTGTAAAAACTGATAATCTTAACTAACTAGATATCGCGTACCCTTCTTCACCTTGTTTCTCTTGCTTATTGAAACTTGTATCTACATTCTGATTCTCTTATTGGTTTTTTACCATATGTATGGATAGATATTCATGCCTTAGAGCTCCGTATCAAGAACCTTACACATCTTAATACACACATAATCTATTGAAGACCTTACATTTACTCACTATAAGCATGATGCAAAATCGAGTTCCTCTAACTCAGCTCTTCCAGAGCCATATTCAATCTCTTACCAACTATTTTTCTGGATATAGGTATCGTTGTATTAAAGCTAAAGTCGAATATAGGGGTTTGAATTCTTACAACTGAGCTCTACCACACGATCTAGAATAAGAAGAAAGAGTGACGGTCCAAAATGCCCTGTAGCCTCCTACTTACAAGTGTGGTGCACAACACATCCATAAATAAGACTCTAATACTTGTAGACTCCCTAGGATAGAGCTGCTCTGATACCACTTTGTCATGACCCAAATCGAAGTGGCCGTGACGGGCACCCGGTGCCTTACACAATCGAGTAACAACATAACATATCTTTTTTATCATACTATCATGGGTAAATGAGCCGGAAAACCCTTCATGAGATAATAAGAATAAAACATAAGGGATTACTCAACATATGATGACCCAACATAATATACAAACTTATACATGTGACATACGGTCCTATAAGCTCAACATGACCATTTGTAAACTCAAAACATAGGAGGAAAAGGCCATACAAGTATCCATACACATGAAATCGGTCTACAAGCCTTTAAGAGTACATAAAATTATAAAGGTCAGGACAGAGCCCTGCCATATCAATCAATACACGTCCAAATTATACTGACCAAATAGGCAACCCCGGAGCAAGTGAAGTGCACCAACACCTTCCGCCGAGTTGATAGCCTACTAGGAGGAATACCAACCTATCTATCAGAACCTGCGGGTATGAAACGCAGTGTCCCCAGGCAAAAAGGACGTCAATACGAATAAGGTACCAAGTATGTAATGCAAAAAAGCATAAATAAGAACAATACTGTAAAGAGAGATAGATGAGATACAACCTATAACATATGAGTACCTTTGGGGGCTACTAACATGAAACATAATACATATATATATATATAAGCTTTTAAAAACATACACCTTTGTGGGCATCATCATCATCACCATCATCATCATCATATCGTACCCGACCTCAAAGAGAACTCGATAAAAATATACCCGGCCATCATAAGGCTCGGTATAATCGTACCCAGCCATGTAGATCTCAGTAAACCCAACTAATTAGTGGTTGCACAATATGTGTCATACTCGACCGACTATAGCTCGGCTCGATAGAGTAAATAGATACTCTATATAATGCATACTGGATTCATAGAATCACGTTCTAAACCTTTCGGAGTGACAACATTTTGTACATCCATACCATCAATAAGAAGCTTAGTAGGATTTAAGGATCATACATAATTTCTTAGAATAACTTTATAAGGGAAAACAACACAGACAACCTTAGTTGCTAGGAGTAGATCCGTTATGAAATAGCGTATGTGTATGTGTATTTTCATTTTAGATCATGTCAAAAGAAAGAAGGAAGTGCCTTAACATACCTTTAAAATCTTCTATCTAATCTCAATCAAGCTTAATATGTTCTTCTTATGACTTAAGCAGTAGATACAACTTGAAATCCTTATCTGGTGTAGCTCATAACAACCATCAATCACACCACAACACTATAGGAGTTGTATTCTCTTCTTGAAAACTTTTGTGTTCATGTTGGTGGGTAAACACTTGTATTTCGCGTTGAAACTTTAATATACATGAAAGAGGTACTGATTCTTATCTTAATCATAAAGAACAACACGAAATGTAAGGTTACCTACCTTAGAAGAACCCTCCAAAACAGCCACAAGATGAAGAACTACGATCTAGCCAGCACCATGTGATTTCTAGTATTGGATTCATGTTTTTATCTTAGGTTTTCACCCCTAGAATCATGGAGAAACTCTTGGAGAGAATTTAGGAGGGTTTAAGAACTATTTTGGATGAGAAACAATGAGTTAAAAAACATATAAGTGACTTAAATACAAGTTGAAGTTTAAACAAACTTTGTGGGTCCCAAGGGAGCTGCTTGTGCAGCCTCGCAAAAATGCAAATATCTTTCTATTCACATATCGTATTGACAAACGGTTTAATACATTTGGAACTAGACTCGTTGATATTAAATTTGATATGTAGATCATACCTTTATTATAAGTATATTGGGAGAAAAGTGTATCTCTATTTGACCTAAATTTTAGCACATTATGAATGCAACTTGCAATGACCTTTGCCAACTTTTGTTCCACAACTCTCTTGACTTAAAGATATAACACACGGCTATCATAAGAATAAAACTCATAACTTAACCTCCTAATCATGTTAATCACCTTAATCTCACCCCAAAGTATATCTTATAACATTCTAAAGTTATCGTATTTTAGCAAAACTTATTTTCTTCAATTCGTTTAGCGTCTAAGATTCCCAACCCTTTTGGTACTTGTTATTCATGATCTCAAGGATTTGTAACATCCAATATAACATGATAAAATGACGTTATATACTTTCAAACGATCTCATTTCTAAGCTTACATCAATTGGCTTACGACGTACTTTCACTTACGAAAACATGGGATGTAATAACATATAAATACATCTACATACAAAATGCAAAAGCCACTCAAAATGGTACAATTTAGTGAATGCACTTTTGAATACTTATGCATACATCAACATACATGTATACCATATCAACATAAAAGAATAGAAATCAATGTATCCACTACTACACACACATAAACACAATAAAATACAAATAAGAGAAACCCATTAGAGAAGATAATACTCAATATATGAGGACTCAAATACAATGAAATACATCAACAATTACCTTTTCGTCCCAAGTATCCGAGCTATTTCTTGCATCGACCTCCTTTCCCTTAATACTAGAAGCATTATCCATAGGGTTTTTTCTCTTTTTCACATCGGGAAGTGTTGATTCTTTTGAAGATATCTGTCACGATCCTAGTTCACCAATTATGAACATGTCATGACGGCACCCAGTCCCCGCGACTAGGTAAGCCTAACACATTGTGGAATATACAAATTTATGAACTTTAAACAAGAAATAGCAGAAAAACGATATAAATAGGAATGTAATCCGTGCCGCTTGGCACATACACTCGTCAAGCACACTGTATACATACCACCAATACCCGGAATCCCACGGGCAACACAGACTAAAAGAGAAATATAACCGTGGCTCTATATGTCAAGAGTATCTAAAACAACAAAAATGAGGGAAAAACATCTAATAATACTATCAGAATAGAAGGAGGGCCTCCGGATCGGCGGACGTAGCAGATCATACCTCGAGGTCTCCAAATGTGCTGTCGGATCACCTAGTATGGGCTTGTCCTGATGTACCTAGATCTGCATAACAAAAGTGTGCAGAAGAGTAGCATGAGTACACCAGGGCGGTACTCAGTAAGCGCCAAACCTAACCTCAATGGAGTAGTGACGAGGAAGGTCAGGGCCCTACTGAGAGAACGATAACATAATGATAATAACAATAATAAACAGTTTAAATAATAATGAATATGAAATAACAACAATAAAGGGATTACTGCAACCGTCTACAATTAAGCTAACAACAAGTAACCAACTCAACGAAACTCAATCAGCAAGTCCAGGACCTGTGGGAATTGAACCCACAGTCCCACTCTATAATCAACAATCCGGGAGCTACGGGAATTTAACCCGCAGTCCCAATAACAGTATCTCTAGGTCTCCCGGAATCGAACCCGCAGCCCATGTCTCAATACCTCACGATGTGTCTCAATGATCTCAGGATCTCCGGTAATCGAACTCGTAGTCCATATCTCAATAATATATCAATAACTCCGGGTCTCCGGGAATCGAACCTGCAGCCCTTGGATCTCCGGGAATCGAACCCGCTGTCCACAAACAATACCACTCCGGGTCTTTGGGAATCGAACCCACAGCACTGGGATCTCCGGGAATCGAACCCGCAGTCCACCAACACAACAAATAAAGAAACACACAGAGAAAATATAATATGCTTAACTACAACTTCACCAAAACTAGTATCAACAATTTTTAAGAAGTTCAAATAAGGCAATTAGGCAAATAGACAAATAAATCCTATCTAGTCATGTTTTTCTAGTGAATACCAGGTAAATGTACAAACTAATCAAGTAAGAACAGGAATATCACTAAATCGGACGATTCAAGTAAAGTGAGTTACAACGACCAGCGTATGTACACGCCCGTCACCTCGCGTACAAGGATTTTCAACTATCACATAATATCCTAGGGGTGAAGGCTCCCCCACACGAGGTTAGACAAGCCACTTACCTCGACTCCGGTACAAAACCGCTAAGAGACAACTCTCTTGCCGCGAATGTTGGCCTCCACAGGTGTTGTATACGATAAAAATCAATAGAATCACATCAAAATAGGCCAATTGGGCATTACCCAATCAAAACAATTCAAAATACACCAAAACCCACAAGTTGCCAAAACCCGACTTTCGGTACACTTCTCGAAAAATTATGTAACTTACATATTCGGAACCCTCGTCTCAATATGAGTCTAAGCATATAAAGTTTACTAAATTCGGACTCCATTTGCCCATTCAAACCCTTGATTTTCTAAAATTCAAGCCTAGGGTGAAAACCCCCATAAAATACCCCAAATTCTTCTATTTTCATGAGATAATTGCATAATATCATCAACAATAATCATAATTAGAGTCCATAGTTGATTACCTGAAGAAACCCCTTGAATTCCCCTTCAAAATCGCCCAAATCGCCTCGTAAGCCGAGCCCTGAATGTTTTGAAATGTTCTAAAATTTCTAACTTCTGATATAATTAAACCCTCTGCGATTTCCGCTTCTGCGGACAATATCCGCCTCTGTGATACCGCTTCCGCGACCATTTGGTCGCTTCTGCGAACCCCAGGCCTAACTGGCCACTTCCGCTTCTACGAGACGAGGGCCGCTTCCGCGAGGCCGCTCCTGCGGAAAAACGTCCGCTCCTGCGGATCTTCCCACTTCTGCGAATAGGAGTCCGCTTCTGCGGACTCGCCTGAGCGAACAACCGTCCGCTTCTGCGGATTCTTCACCTAAGGAACCCAAACCGCTTCTGCGGTCATGCCTTCCACACCAGCGGTGCCGCATCTGCGGATAAGGGCCCGCTCCTGCGAACAAACCCGCCTTCGTGCTCCAAATTCCGCTCCTGCGGACTCGCCTCTACGGTCCCATTTCCGCAGGGGCGAAAACAACAGAACATAATGCCCAAACCTGCAATTTTCCATGTTTCCTCCCGTTTAACCATCCGATAACACCCCGAGGCCCCCGAGACCTCATCCAAACACATCAACACATCCTAATACCTTATTCGAAATTGTTCCAATGATAAAAACATGTCCTTAAACACAGAAAACATCGAATTATAGCGGATTCAAGCCTAAGTTTTCATCTAAACTTCCGAAATCAACATTCGATCAAAAACCCGACCAAACGACGTCCGAATGACCTAAATATTTGCAGACATATACAAAATCACATAACAAAGCTACAGATATTGTCAAAATTCCATTCTGACCCTCGGATCAAAATCTCACCTATCGGTCGAATTTCCAAAAATTTCAAACTTCGGCATTTCAAGCCTAATTGAGCTACAGACCTCCGAATTATATTCCGAATGCGCTCCCAACCCCGAAATCACCTAAGGAGCTAATGGAACCATCGGATTTCCGTTTCGAGGCCGTCTTAATATTGTTCCGAATACAGGCCATTTTCCAACTATAAAGCTCCCATTTAGGGACTAAGTGTCCCAAAACACTCCAAATTCTAGAACCGACTCTCCCGGCAAACCGCAATAGCAGAAATGAACTTAGGAGAATAGTTAAATTGGGGATTGGGGCATAAATTTCAGAAACGACCGGTCGGGTCGTTACATCTGCCCACACTTAAAAGATTCGTTCGTCCTCGAACGAGCATAGAAAATATACCTGGAGTAGTGAAGAGATGAGGGTACTGGCTGCGCATATCCTGGTCGGCCTCCCAAGTCGCCTCCTCAACCGGCTGACACCACCACTGAACCTTTACTGAAGCGATGTTCTTTGACCTTAGATTCCTGATTTGCCTGTCTAGAATGGCCACTAGCTCCTCAACATAAGACATATCCTCGTCTAGCTGAACAGAAGTGAAATACAAAACATGCGACGGGTCACCATGGTATCTCTGGAGCATAGAGACATGAAATACATGATGGACTCCGGCTAGGCTAGGAGATAAGGCCAACTCATAAGCAACCTCCCCAACACGCCTCAAAATCTCAAAACGGCCAATAAATCTAGGACATAGCTTCCCCTTATTCCCAAACCTCATAACGCCCTTCATGGGCGAGACTCGGAAGTAGAACCCGCTCGCCGACCATAAAAGCCACATCGCGGACCTTCTTGTCCTCATAACTCTTCTGTCTAGACTGGGATGCACGAAGTCTGTCCTGAATCACCTTAACCTTGTCCATTGCATCCTGGACCATCTTAGTACCTAGCAGCCTGGCCTCGCCCGGCTCGAACTAACCCACGGGAGACCTGCACCTCCTACCATATAAGGCCTCAAACGGTGCCATCTGATTACTGGACTGGTAGCTGTTGTTATAAGCAAAATACGCAAGTGGCAAGAAGTGATCCCATGAACCTCCAAACTCAATCACGCACGCACGGAGCATATCCTCCAAAATACTGAATAGTGCGCTCGGACTGACCATCAGTCTGGGGATGAAACGCTGTGCTCAGCTCCACCCGAGTACCTAACTCCTGTCGTACGGCTCTCCAGAATCGTGAAGTGAACTGAGTGCCTCTATCTGAAATGATGGAAACTGGAATACCATGCAGCCGAACTATCTCCCTGATATAGATCTCTGCCAGTCGTTCCGGTGAATAAGCAGTGCTCACCGGTATGAAATGGGCAGATTTGGTCAGCCGATCCACA